>PVJX010040724.1:0-12383 GCA_004027295.1 Dolichotis patagonum | reverse complement strand
GATCACATAATGCTCCAATAGTGCCCCATCACAACCTATGTTTTCCTTAATTATGATTAGAAGATCTACAAAGGCACCCTATAACCCTTCATGCAGCTCCAGGCCCACAAAAAGTACTGGATTCAGAGTTCTAAGATTTATTTTTCAATTTGTTTCTGCTAACAAATTAGTTTACTTGAATGTAACAATTGCTTTTTCAGGGATTTAAGAAATCTTTTCCAGTCTGAAGATAGTGGAAAAATTGTAATTTTTTTTATCTATTTCTTTTAATACTAGGCTCATACACACAAAAAACCAGATGCCAGTTTGATATTTATTTCCTTTTCCTTCCTTTCTTTTCTTTTTCCTCCTGTGACCTCGAAATGACTTACTGTGATATGATAATGCCTTATTGTGACCTCATATACTGCCAATGTGACATCACAATTCACAATTCAGATCTCACAATTCTCATCATCACATTTAAATTATTTTACAACATCACAATTGACAACTGTGACATCACAATGATGGATATGACATGATGGTATCACATTATAACATCTTGATATCCATTTGTGTCATCATAATGCCTTATTGTGACATGTGTTCTGTTTTAACCTTGCAATTCACATTATGACATTAAAATTTCCTATGTGACATCATGATTGCCCACTGTGACATCACAATTCCCCACTGTGATATCTCCAGGACCATTGTGACATCACAGTGCCCCACTATGATATCACAATTCTGTATTGTCACCCAAGAATGCCAGATTGTTACCTCATGATGCCCAGTGGGAACATCACAATTGCATATTATAGCTAAACAACTCCCTGAATATGAGCTCCTGTTCTATAATTATAGCAGCACAATTAACCTTTATTACATCACAATTCACAATTGTGACTTCACAGTGACATGTTATGACAGCATACTTCCACATTATGGCATTACAATACCCCATTGTAACACCACCCTGCCCTACTTTGACATCATGATACCCACATCAGAAATTGTCAATTCCCCATTATGAACAGACCATTCTGCATTTATGTTACAGTTTTCTCTTGTGTCCTCATAACTGCCCAGTGTCATGCAAGTGCCCATGATGACATCAAAGTCCCCATTATAGCATCAAAATTCCTTTTTTTCACAGTATAATGATTCACTGTCACATCAAGTTGCACTGTGGTGACACTAACTTGGCCCATTGTGACAGCATCATTTCCAGTGTGACACCACAATTACCCTATTATGACCTTACATTGCCCTCATTAGAGCAGCACAATCAACCTTTATGATACCACAATTCCCCACTGTGACAGCATAGTTGCACATTATTACATCACTGTACCAAATATGGCATCAAAATATTCCATTGTAGAAACATCATGCCTCATTGTAACTTCACACATCCTACTGTGGTATCCCAGCACCCCATTGTGACATCATAGTTCTCCATATGACTTCGGAATTGCCCATCATGATATCATAATCATCCATTACAGCATGACCATAAACCCTTGTCAAAAAAAGTTCTCCAGTTATAACAGTAGATGCATCCTTGTGACAGAACCACACTCCACTGTGACATCACAGCTCCCTATTGTGATACAACTGTTCCCCAGGATCCATGTTTTTCACTGTTATTTCTCAATTCCCCATTATGATCTCAAATTGGCCTCGTTATCATCTCAGTGTCCTCATTATGGTATCATGGCATTCCTTTATGCTGTCACTATGCCCCACTGTGACCTCCAAATTCCCTATTGTGACATGAAACATCCCATTATGACATCAAAATTCTCTGCAGTGCCGTCAATACACGCCCATTAGGATCTCACTCTTCCCCCATTCTGACTTTATAAAGCCGCATCATTAGCTCATAATGTCCATTTTGATCACGTAATGCTCCAATAGTGCGCCATCCCAACCTATGTTTACCTTAATTATGATGAGAAGATCTACGAAGGCACCCTATAACCCTTCATGCAGCTCCAGGCCCACAAAAAGTACTGGATTCAGAGTTCTAAGATTTATGTTTCAATTTGTTTCTGCTAACAAATGAGTTTACTTGAACGTAACATTTGCTTTTTCAGGCATTTAAGAAAACTTTTCCAGTCTCAAGATAGTGGAAAAATTGTAATTTTCTTTATCTATTTCTTTTATATACTAGGCTCACACACCAAAAATTAGATGCCAGTTTGATCTTTCTTTCGTTTTCCTTTCTTTCTTTTCCTTTTCCTGCTGTGACATCGCCATGTCCTACTGTGACATGATAACGCCCTATTGTGACCTCATATACTGCCAAAGTGACATCACAATTCACAATTACGATCTCAGAATTCTCATCATGACATTTAAATTATCGTACAATATCACAGTTGCCAACTGTGACACCACAATGATGGATACAACATCATGGTATCACATTTTGGCATCATGCTATGCCTTTGTGACATCATAATGCAGTATTATGACATGTGTTCTATTGTGACCTCGCAACTCCCAGTATGACACAACAATTTACCTTTGAGATATCATGATTGCCCACTGTGATATCACAATTTCCCACTGTGATATCACCAGTGAAATTGTAACATCACAGTGACCCAGTATGATACCACAGTGTTGTATTGTCACCCAATAATGCCATATTGTTACCTCATGATGGCCACTAGGAACATCACAATTTCCTATTTTAGCAATAAATGCTAAAATTTTGGTAAATTATGAGCACATGTTGCCTAATTATAACAGCACATTTAAGCTTTATGACATCACAATTCCCAACTGTGACATCACAGTGACATGTTTTGACATCATAGTTCCACAGTTTAGCATTACAGTACCGCTGTGACAGCACACTAACCTATGTTGACTTGATGATACCCTCATCATGACTTGTCAATTGCCCATTATGACCAGAGAATTCTCTGTGGATGTTACAGTTTTCTTTTGTGACATCATAGCTGCCCAAATTGACACAAGTGCACATTGTGACCTCACAGTCCCCATTATTCCATCAAAATTCCCCTTTTTCACAGGGTAATGATTCACTTTCACCTCAACGTGCCCTGTAGTGACACTAGATTTGCCCATTGTGACATCATCATTTCCGGTGTGACATCACAATTACCCCATTATGAACTCACAGTGCCCTCATTAGAGCAGCACAATCAACCTTTAGCATACCACAATTCCCCACTGTGACAACATAGTTGCACGTTATTACATCACTGTACCAAATATGGCATCAAAATATTCCATTGTGGAATCATCATGCCTCATTGTGACTTCACACATCGTATTGTGGAATCACAGTACCCCATTGTGACATCATAGTTCTCCATATGACTTCAGAATTCCCCATCATGATATCATAATCATCCATTACAGCATGAACATAAACCCTTGTCAAATCACAGTTCTCCAGTGATAACAGAAGATGCATTCTTGTGATAGAACAATACTCCACTGTGACATCACAGCTCCCTATTGTGATACCACTGTACCCCAGGATGCATGTTTTTCACTGTTACTTCATAATTCCGGATTATGATCTCACATTGGCCTCGTTATCATCTCACTGTCCTCATTATGGTATCATTGCATTCCTTTATGTTGTCACTATGCCCCTCTCTGACCCCCAAAGTCCCTATTGTGACATCAAATATCCCATTATGACATCAAAATTCTCTACAGTGCCATCAGGAAACCCCATTAGGATCTCAATCTTCCCCCATTCTGAGTTTATAAAGCCACATCTTTAGCTCATTATTTCCATTTTGATCACAAAATGCTCCAATAGTGCCACATCTCCACCTGTGTTTACCTTTATTATGATTAGAAGATCTACGAAGGCCACCTATAACCTTTCATGCAGCTCCAGGCTCACAAAAACTTCTCGATTTAGAGTTCTAAGATTTATGTTTCAATTTGTTTCTGCTAACAAATGCGTTTACTTGAAAGTAACATTTGCTTTTTCAGGCATTTATGAAAACTTTTCCAGTCTCAAGATAGTAGAAAAATTGTAATTTTTTTTATCTATTTCTTTTAATACTAGGCTCACACACAAAAAATAAACCAGATGCCAGTTTGATATTTCTTTCCTTTTCCTTCCTTTATTTTCCTTTTCCGGCTGTGACATCGCCATGTCCTACTGTGATATGATAACACCCTATTGTGACCTCAGATACTGCCAATGTGACATCACAATTCACAATTCAGATTTCACAATTCTCATCATGACATTTAAATTATCTTACAACATCACAATTGACAATTGTGAGATCACAATGATGGGTATGAAATCATGGTTTCACATTATAACATCATGCTATGCATTTGTGTCTTCATAATGCCCTATTGTGACATGTGTTCTGTTTTAACCTCGCAATTCACATTATGACATTAAAATTTACTTTATGACATCATGGTTGCCCACTGTGACATCACAATTGCCCACTGTGATATCACCAGGCCCATCGTGACATCACAGTGCCCCACTATGATATCACAATTCTGTATTGTCACCCAGGAATGCCATATTGTTCCTCATGATGCCCAGTGGGATCATCACAATTGCATATTATAGCGAAACAACTCCCTGATTATGAGCTCCTGTTCTATAATTATAGCAGCACAATTAACCTTTATGACATCACAATTCCCAATTGTGACATCACAGTGACATGTTATGACAGCATAGTTCCACATTATGGCATTAAAATACCCCATTGTAACAACAACCAGCCCTATTTGGACATCATGATACCCACATCAGGAATTGTCAATTCCCCATTAGGAACAGACAATTCTGCATTGATGTTACACTTTTCTCTTGTGACCTCAAATCTGCCCAGTGTGACGCATGTGCCTATGATGACATCAAAGTCCCCATTATAGCATCACAATACCTTTTTTCACAGTATAATGATTCACTGTCACCTCAAGTTGCACTGTGGTGACACTAACTTGGCCCATTGTGACAGCATCATTTCCAGTGTGACACCACAATTACCCTATTATGACCTCACCTTGCCCTCATTAGAGCAGCACAATCAACGTTTATGATACCACAATTCCCCACTTTGATGACATAGATGCATATTATGACATCACTGTACCAAATATGGCCTCAAAATATCCCATTGTGACATCATCATGCCTTATTGTGACTTCACACATCCTATTGTGGTATCACACTACCCCATTGCGACATCATAGTTCTCCATATGACTTAAGAATTCCCCATCATGATGTCATAATGATCCATTACAACATCACAATAAACCCTAGTGATATCACAGTTCTCCAGTGAAAGGAGTAGATGCATGATTGTGACAGAACAACACTCCTCTGTGACATCACAGCACCCTATTGTCACACCACTGTACTCCATGATGAGACACTTTTTATGGTTACGTCACAGTTCCCCATGTTGATCTCACATTGCCCTCGTTACCATATCAGTGTCCTCATTATGGTACCATGCCATTCCTTTATGCTGTCACTATGCCCCACTGCAACCTCCAATTGCCCTATTGTGATATATAATATCCCATCATGGCATCACAATTCTCACCTGTGCCATCAGGATACCCCCGTTAGGATCTAAACCTTCCCCCATTCTGAGTTTATAAAGTGACATCACTAGCTCATAATTTCCATTTTGATCACATAGTGCTCCATTAGGGCCCCATCACTACCTATGTTTACCTGAATTATTATTAGAAGATCTTCCAAGGCACCCTTCTACACTTCATACAGCTCCAAGCCCAAAAAGGTACTGCATTCAGAGTTCTAAGATTTATGTTTCAAATTTTTCTGCTAAAAAATGCCTTCCCTCGAATGTAACATTGGCTATTTCAGGCATTTGATAAGTCTTTTCCAGTCTCAATATATTGGAAGAATTGTTATTTTTTTATCTCTTTCTTTGAATACTAGGTTACACACACAAAACCAAATGTAAGTTTGATAGGTTTTTTCCTTTTCCTTCCTTTCCTTTCTTTTAGTACTCATGCTGTGACATCACCATGTCCTACTGTGACATCATAACACCCTATTGTGACCTCATATACTGCAAATGTGACATCACAATTCACAATTAAGATCTCACAATTCTCATCATGACATTTAAATTATCTTACAATATCACGATTGCCAATTGTGACACCTCAATGATGGATAAGACATCATGGTATCACATTGTGGCATCATGCTATGCCTTTGTGACATCATAATGCACTATTATGACATGTGTTCTATTGTGACCTCGCAATTCCCAGTATGACATTACAATTTTCCTTTGAGATATCATGATTGCCCACTGTGATATCACAATTGCCCACTGTGATATCACCAGTACAATTGTAACATCACAGTGACCCAGTATGATATCACAATGTTGTATTCTCACCCAATAATGCCATATTGTTACCTCGTGATGCTCAGTTGGAACATCACAATTCCCTATTTTAGGAAAACTACTCCTAAATTATGAGCACATGTTGCCTAATTATAACAGCACAATTAACCTTTATGACATCACAATTCCCAACTGTGACATCACAGTGACATTTTATGACATCATAGTTCCACATTATGGCATTAAGGTACCCCGTTGTGACAGCACACTGCGCTATGTTGAATTGATGATACCCTCATCATGACTTGTCAATTCCCCTTTATGACCAGAGAATTCTCTATGGATGTTACAGTTTTCTTTTGTGCCATCATAACTGCCCAAAGTGACACAGTGCACATTCTGACGTCACAGTCCCCAGTATTCCATCACAATCACCCTTTTTCACAGGGTAATGATTCACTTTCACATCAAGGTGCCTTGTGGTGACACTAGCTTGGCCCATTGAGACATCATCATTTCCGGTGTGACACCACAATTACCCTATTATGACTTCACAGTGCCCTCATTAGAGCAGCACAATCAACCTTTATGATACCACAATTCCCCACTGTGACAACATAGTTGCATATTATTACATCACTGTACCAAATATGGCATCAAAATATTCCATTGTGGAATCATCATGCCACATTGTGACTTCACACATCATATTGTGGAATCACAGCACGGCATTGTGACATCATAGTTCTCCATCTGACTTCAGAATTCCCCATCATGATATCATAGTCATCCATTACAGCATGACCATAAACCCTTGTCAAAACACAGTTCTCCTGTGATAACAGTAGATGCATCCCTGTGACAGAACAACACTCCACTGTGACATCGCAGCTCCCTATTGTGATACCACTGTACACCAGGATGCATGTTTTTCACCGTTACTTCACAATTCCTCATTATGATCTCACATTGTCCTCGTTATCATCTCAGTGTCCTCATTATGGTATCATGGCATTCCTTTATGCTGCCACTATGCCCCACTGTCAACTCCAAAGTCCCTATTGTGACATCAAATATCCCTTTATGACATCAAATTTCTCTGCAGTGCCATCAGGAATCCCCCATTAGGATCTCACTCTTCCCCCATTCTGACTTTATAAAGCCACATCATTAGCTCATAATTTCCATTTTGATCACATAATGCTCCAATAGTGCCCCATCACAACCTATGCTTAACTTAATTATGATTAGAAGATCTACGAAGGCAACCTATAACCCTTCATGAAGTTCCAGGGCCACAAAAAGAACTGGATTCAGAGTTCTAAGATTTATGTTTCATTTGTTTCTGCTAACAAATGAGTTTAATTGAATGTAACATTTGCATTTATAGGCATTCAAGAAATCTTTTCCAGTCTCAAGATAGTGGAAAACTTGTAAATTTTTTTTATCTATTTCTTTTAATACTAGGCTCACACACACACAAAAACCAGATGCCAGTTTGATATTTCTTTCCTTTTCCTTCCTTTCTTTTCCTTTTCCTGCTGTGACATCACCATGACCTACTGTGACATGATAACGCCCTATTGTGACCTCATATACTGCCAATGTGACATCACAGTTCACAATTCAGATCTCACAATTCTTATCATGACATTCTTATTATTTTACAACATCACAATTGACAATTGTGACATCACAATGATGGATATGACATCATGGTATCACATTATATCATCTTGATATGCATTTTCAGTCATCATAATGCCCTATTGTGACATGTGTTTTGTTTTAACCTTGCAATTCACATTATGACATTAAAATTTCCTGTGTGACATCATGATTGCCCAGCGTGACTTCACAATTGCCCACTCTGATATCACGAGGACCATTGTGACATCACAGTGCCCCACTGTGATATCACAATTCTGTATTGTCATGCAAGAATGCCATATTTTTACCTCATGATTCCCAGTGGGAACATCACAATTGCATATTATAGCGAAACAACTCCCTGATTATGAGCTCCTGTTCTGTAATTATAGCAGCACAATTAACCTTTATGACATAACAATTCCCAATTGTGACATGACAGTGACATGTTATGACAGCATAGTTCCACATTATGGCATTACAATACCCCACTGTAACACCACCCTGTCCTATTTTGACATCATGATACCCACATCAGGAATTGTCAATTCCCCATTATGAACAGACAATTCTGCATTGATGTTACAGTTTTCTCTTGTGACCTCATAACTGCCCAGTGTGTCACAAGTGCCCATGATGACATCAATGTCCCCATTATAGCATCACAATTCCATTTTTTTTCACAGCATAATGATTCACTGTCACCTCAAGTTGCACTGTGGTGACACTAACTTGGCCCATTTTGAGAGCATCATTTCCAGGGTGACACCAAAATTACCCTATTATTACCTCACATTGCCCTCATTAGAGCCGCACAATCAACATTTATGATACCCCAATTCCTCACTGTGACGACATAGATGCATATTATGACATCACTGTACCAAATTGTATTTTTTTATCTATTTCTTTTAATACTAGGCTCACACACACAAAAAACCAGATGCCAGTTTGATATTTGTTTCCTTTTCCTTCCTTTCTTTTCCTTTTCCTGCTGTGACATCCCCATGTCCTACTGTGACATGATAACGCCCTATTGTGACCACATATACAGCCAGTGTGACATCACAATTCACAATTCAGATCTCACAATTCTCCTCATGACATTTAAATCATCTTACAACATCACAATTGACAATTGTGACATCACAATGATGGATATGATATCATGGTATCACATTATACCATCATGCTATGCTTTTGTGTCATCATAATGCCCTATTGTGACACGTGGTCTGTTTTAACCTCGCAATTCACATTATGACATTAAAATTTCCTTTGTGACATCATGATTGCCCACTGTGACATCACAATTGCCCACTGTGATATCACCAGGACCATTGTGACATCACAGTGCCCCACTATGATTTCACAATTATGTATTGTCACTCAAGAATGCCATATTGTTACCTCACGATGCCCAGTGGGAACATTATAATTGCATATTATAGCGAAACAACTCCTGATTATGAGCTCATGTTCTATAATTATAGCAGCACAATTAACCCTTGTGACATCACAGTTCCCAATTGTGACATCACAGCGACATGTTATGACAGCATAGTTCCACATTATGGCATTACATTACCCCATTGTAAAACCACCCTGCCCTATTTTCACATCATGATACCCACATCAGGAATTGTCAGTTCCCCATTAGGAACAGACAGTTCTGCATTGATGTTACAGTTTTCTCCTGTGACCTCATAACCGCCCAGTGTGAGACAAGTGCCCATGATGACATCAAAGTCCCCATTATAACATCACAATTCCTTTTTTTCACAGTATAATGCTTCACTGTCACCTCAAGTTGCACTGTGGTGACACAAATTGGCCCATTGTGACAGCTTCATTTCTGGTATGACATCAGAATTACCCTATTATGACCTCACAGTGCCCTCATTAGAGCAGCACAATCAACCTTTATGATACCACAATTCCCCAATGTGATGACATAGATGCATATTATGACATCACTCTACCAAATATGGCCTCAAAATATCCCATTGTGACATCATCATGGCGTATTGTGACTTCACACATGCTATTGCGGTATCACACCACCACATTGTGACATCATAGTTCTGGATATGACTTAAAAATTACCCATCATGATGTCATAATTATCCATTACATCATCACGATAAAACCTAGTGATATCACAGTTCTCCAGTGAAAGGAGTCGATGGATGATTGTGACAGAACAACTCTCCACTGTGACATCACAGCACCCTATGGTGACACCACTGTACCCCATGATGAGACACTTTTCACTGTTACATCACAATTCCCCATGGTGATCTCACATAGCCCTCATTACCATATCAGTGTCATCACTATGGTACCATGCCATTCCTTTATGCTGTCTCTATGCTCCACTGTGACCTCCAAATTCCCTATTGTGATATAAAATATCCCATCATGACATAACAATTCTCTCCTGTGCCATCAGGATACCCACATTAGGATTTCACTCTTCGCCCATTCTGACTTTATAAAGCAACATCACTAGCTCATTATTTCCATTTTGATCCCATAATGCTACATTATGGCCCCATCACAACCTATATTTACCTGAAGTATGATTACAAGATCTTCCAAGGCACACTTCTACACTTCATACAGTTCCAAGCCCCAAAAAAGTACTGGATTCAGTGTTTTAAGATTTATGTTTCAAATTGTTTCTGCTAAAAATTGACTTCCCTTGAATGTAACATTTGCTTTTTCAGGCATTTGAGAACTCTTTTCCAGTCTCAATATATTGGAAGAATTGTAATTTTTTTATCTATTTCTTTAATACTAGGTTACACACACAAAACCAGATGTAAGTTTGATATTTTTTTCCTTTTCCATCCTTTCCTTTCTTTTACTATTCCTGCCGTGACATCACCATGTCCTACTGTGACATCATAAAACCAGATTGTAACCTCGTATACTGACAATGTGACATCACAATTCAAAATTAAGATCTCACAATTGACAAATAAGATCTCACAACTCTCATCATGACATTTAAATTAGCTTACAATATCACAATTGCCAATTGTGACACCACAATGTTGGATATGACATCATGGTATCACATTTTGGCATCATGCTATGCCTTTGTTATATCATAATGCACTATTATGACATGTGTTCTATTGTGACCTCGCAACTCCCAGCATGACATTACAATTTTCCTTTGAGATATCATGATTGCCCACTGTGATATCACAATTTCCCTCTGTGATATAACTAGTACAATTTTAACATCACATTTACGCAGTATGATATCACAATGTTGTATTGTCATCCAATAATGCCATATTGTTACCTCATGATGCCCTGTTGGATCATCACAATTCCCTATTTTAGCAAAACTCCTCCTTAGTTATAAGCATATGTTGCCTAATTATAACAGCACAATTAACCTTTATGACATCACAATTCCCAACTGTGACATCACAGTGACGTGTTATGACCTCATAGTTCCATAATAGGGCATTGCAGTACCACGTTGTGACAGCACACTGCCCTATGTTGACTTGATGATACCCTCATCATGATTGTCAATTCCCCATTATGACCAGAAAATTCTCTATGGATGTTACAGTTTTCTTTTGTGACATCATAACTGCCCAATGTGACACAAGTGCCCCTTGTGACATCACAGTCCCCATTATTCCATCACAATTACCCTTTTTCACAGGGTAATGATTCGCTTTCACCTCAAGGTCCCCTGTGGTGTCACTAGCTTGGCCCAATGTGACATCATCATATCCGTTGTGACATAACAATTACCCTATTATGAACTCACAGTGCCCTCATTAGAGGAGCACAATCAACCTTTATGATACCACAATTCCCCACTGTGACAACATAGTTGCACATTATTACATCACTGTACCAAATATGGCATCATATTATTCCATTGTGGAATCATCATGCCTCATTGTGACTTCACACATCCTATTGTGGAATCACAGTACCCCATTTTGACATCATGTTTCTCCATATGACTTCAGATTTCCCCATCATGCTATCATAATCATCCATTACAGCATGACCAGAAACCCTTATCAAAATACAGTTCTCGAGTGATAACAGTAGATGCATCCTTGTGACAGAACAAATCTCCCCTGTGACATCACAGCTCACTATTGTGATACCACTGTACCCCAGGATGCATGTTTTGCACTGTTACTTCAAAATTACCCATTATGATCTCACATTGGCCTCGTTATCATCTCAGTGTCCTCATTATGGTATCATGGCATTCTTTATGCTGTCACTATGCCCCACTGTGACCTCCAAAGTCCCTATTGTGACATCAAATATCCCATTATGACATCAAAATTCTCTGCAGTGCCATTAGGAAACCCCCATTAGGATCTCA
>PVJX010040723.1:0-15039 GCA_004027295.1 Dolichotis patagonum | reverse complement strand
TGACCTATGTACATTTGATTCCCAAACTCTTGGGTTCTCAACAGTTATGCAGATTTAGGACAATACTCCCATGACATCCATCTTCTTTAAAACCTACTGCATCATACCTGTCAGATCTGTTTGGTTATTATCCCACGCACAATGTCAAATGCCCGGGGCCATCCCTGCTCTGTTTCATCCACCTTGGTTCTGCCAGCAATGTGGACAAGGCCCAGCACACAGCGGTCCCTCAATAAACATTTGTTGTATGAAAAAATAAATCATCTGTTTTATGAGTCCCTTTCTGCTAGTGATTATTATGCCTTCCTGCATTTCTGCAGTGTCAGATAGGAGAGAGGTACAGGGTAGTAGTGGTCCAGCTTCGAGAATCTGCCCTTTAACAGCTGCAAAGCAATGCCAGCTCTCTGTGCCTTGGGATTCTGCTCCAACCTTATCTCAAAACATAGAATCCCTTCTAAATAGCATAACAAATATATGTGAGCAATGTGAAGAGCAAAAATAAAAAAGCACCAAGGAAACAGCATTGAAAATGTTTCAGAAGCCCCCAGTGCCCTTTGCAATGCATCTGTCTCCCCCACCCCACCCCACTGGGAAGTAACTCCTACCCTGAATTTTTTTCAGCACCCGCAATCAAACCCAAGGCCTCGCCCACTGACTGCCAAATACTTCACCATGGTACCACAGAACTGCACCCTCAGGCTCCCACCTGAATTTTATGGCCATCATTTTCTTCCTTCCCTTTATTGGTGTACCACATATTTATGTGTCTTTAAACAATATGTTGTCTTCAGTTTGTCTTTTTGCTTCCTCTGTATAGGAAGCCCTGTGCATTCCTCTGTGAGTTGTGTTTTGGCTCAGCGTTCCATCTTCGAGTGTTTTCCGTCATAACGGAGCACACAGCTGTAATTCATCCCCTGGTGGCCGCCGATCGGTGCTCTGCTATGCAGCAGCATCGCGCTCTACCCACCCATTCTACTGATGATGGACCTTTGGCTTGACTCCCGGCTGTTGCTTTATAAATAATGCTACCGCGAGCACGGCTGTGCGTATCCCCCAGAACTCACGTGCGTGCGTCTCGAAGGCACTTAGTTAAGCATGGGATTGCTGGCTGATGGGGTGCGTGTGTCATCGAGCCCACTGGCAAGTCCACCCTCCTTCCCGAAGAAGCCTGTATGGATTTATAGTCCAGCATCAAACGAGCCCCTTCTTCCTCCTCATTTTCATCACCACTTACACTGGGAGCTGGAGTTTCTTAATCCATAACCTGGTGCACTGGCCCCTGTTTCACATCTCCAGCAGGTCACCTGCGCCAAAGCTGTAGCCCCTGGTGACTTACTTAGGCCCAGGGTCCTTTTCCAGCAGCAGCCGGCCAAACCTTGTAAGTCCTCAGAATGTTGGCCTAGTGTGCATCGATGGTGGAGAATTGTCAACACCAGCAATTAGGAGCAGTGCATACAGTAGGCGCTCAAAAGATGTTAACTGAATTAACGTGCAAGGAGGACTCAATGAACAGAAGTTGAAGAGGAAAGACTCACTGGGGCATCCAGAGTTTAATAGGAAAGAACATTTCCCAGGAACACAGTAGCATCCCAAGAAAAACTCAATTCATTTATCCCAGAATCTCACAGGCCAGCCCCAGAGTGGGAATTAACCCATCATGGCCGCCAAGTTGGGGGATGGGTCGTGTGGAAGAGATTGGCCCATGTGGTCACAGGTTTGCCCATGGCTGACACACAAGCACGGCTTGCCTGTGGCGTATCTTCTCAGGAGAGTGTTGACGTGTCCTTGGTGCCATCTCCACGGAGCGGAGACTGGCCCTGCCACTTGCATGGATGAATGGGAGACGTCAGGGACACCTGATTCACACAGCTGCATTCCTCCTGGTGACACTCTTAGGGGAACAGCTCACACTTAATGAGCACCAGCAGCAGAGGGGTAGAGTCTCAGGCTTTTTGTCCCAACTTGAGATCAAGCATCGTTCTAGCTCCAAAATGTCCATGCAGCGAGCCAAAGCTTCGAACCGTAGTCATAACTCAACCTCCAGCTACCCTTTGATTCTTCTCCCCTCCATAGACCTTTAAGAGCATCCCCTAATAAGACTCTTGCATGACACACTCTGGCTTCAAGTCAGTTTCTCCATGAGCCCAAACAGTGACACTGGCCAGCTGTGTTGACCTGGCACATCGGTATTTAATCTCTCTATACCTTGTCTGCATCTTTGTGAAACCACAGGGAGGAGAGTGCTCACTTTATTAAGGTTTTGTGAACCATAGAAGAGATAATAGGGTAAAATATCCAGCCCAGTGCTTAAAAGCGGTAAGCACTCAATGATCATGACCCTATTTTTTTGTTTTGATTAAGTTTCCACCTCTGAACACATCATAGTAGAAGAGGTTCTGCTGAATGGCAGTCATGTCTCAGAAGCCTAATAATATCTGGGCTTTGCTCAGATCTATTTGCGACAGATGTCCTGCCCCTGCCCTCCAGGTTCCAGCCAGATCCTTCTCCACAGCCTCTGCTAAGGGCTGCTAACATTTTCAGTACCCTTACACCCTACTTCTGTAAATAATATCCTTATTAAATGTCTCTCAAGTTTATCCAATGAGTGGCAGAACTTTTTCTTCTGGGACCCTGCAGGAAATATTACTTTTCACTCAGCAAACTTTTGTAGTCCAAACAATATGCTGGGCACCTGTGCGAGCCCAAATCAACTCTGTGTTTCTAATGAACATGAAATAATTGTACATATTTTATAGGGTACGGTGTGATATTTCGACACATGGATACAGCATGTGCTGATCAGGTCAGGGTATAACTCAGTCTTTAAGTGTGACAGCAGTAATGTCCTCAAATCCCTGGGGTTTAGGTAAGCAGGGCAAGTTCACCTACCTGGACAGCCTGGACCTGAGAATTCAATTCACAACAAGATGCAAATGAGTTACCCACCTTCTGCTTCTTCCAGAGACATTTCCATCCCCAAACGCTGCTCAGGAAATGGGGTTGGGATGGGTGGTAGTGATCTTGCTCTTGGTTTGTCCACAGAGCACTGTGCAGAGTTTAGAAGTTTGAAACTCAGTCAACATAAATTGTAGGTCCAATTATTTTTATAGGGCCAGCTGTTCTTTCCCCATAAATGAGGGCTGGGAGAAGGTAATGCTTCAGCCAACATCATTCATTTCTTGCTGGTCAGATGTGAGGCAGTGCCGCCTCTGGGATGGAAAAGACTACAATGCAGTCTTCCCGCACACCCCACTTACTGCTGCACTGCCCTGATCCCGTTGGGGAAAAAAGGACCCTGGAGCTGCAGAGAGGCAGCCAGAGAGTCAGTAAGGCAAATCCCCAGGCTATTTGTCCTACAGCACGACACTTACTAATCCCAGCTGAGAAGGAGCCAACTTAATCCACGCCAAGAAGAGTCCAAAACAGCCTGTTCCTTTTCTCCTTGGGGAGAACCTGTCCCTTGTCCAAATTCCAACTTCCTTCCCACAAAGCATAAAGTTGCAATGGAAACAGTCAACCCTGTTTACTTTGCCTGTAATATTACCCTGGCCCGAGGAATGAGCACTAGACAAAATAGAATGTTCTAGAAGCGGTTGCTTTGGGAGCAGAGCTGTGTCTGCTCTGTGGGAGTTCACAGAATTGGGAGAGTCTTTGGTCCCTCAACTTGTCCATGGTTTGTAAGACTCCCCCGCCCACAGGACCATTCTACCCACCTTTCCTTCCATCTGCCTCAGAAAAATAGTACAAACCATGCATAAAAATTGATGAGAATAAAGTAATTTATAAGTCAATAAAGAGGTTTAGCCACTATAGCAACAGTCACAATATGTGAGGATTAAATAAGATACATGTTTGTTTCTCTCCCTTATAATTGTCTGAATGTAAGTGAACTGGGGCTGGTAGGATAGCCCATCAGAGTGGCTCTTGCCATTGGATTTCTGTTATCCCTAAGGTATTCCTTTCCCACTGGGGACAAGAAGGACAGCTATCCAGTCAATGAAGCAAGAAAGAGGAAATAAGAATGCAACCTGCTCTTTGAAGACACAACCAGGAAGTTTCATTCTACTCCTCACACCAATTGGCCACATTGAGTCACGTGGGTATAAACAGCTGCATAGGAGCATGGGAAATGTAGTCTTTCATGGGTTCGCATGTTCCCACCTTCATAACTAAGTCTCTAAGGCTTTGCCTATGGAGTAGTCTAACAAAGCAAATAAACAGGTAGATTTCAGAATCAGGCAATCCAGGGTTTCATTCTAGCTCCCAACTTTCTTCCCAACATCAATGGATAACGTGGATATCCACACTGATTCCTGGGGCCAGAGGGAACTATTTAAGAGGGTAAAGAGGGGATATTGGTGAGTAGAGTGGAATCTGGTAACAGAAGGGTAAGGAGCTTGACCTGTCTTTTGTGCTCTTTAAGGAATTTTGGGATAAGCTTTCTTTGCAAAGGCCAGATAGTAAAGATTTTAAGACTTACATGATAGACAGTTCTGGCTGTAACTATTCACTCTGCCGTCAAAGTGTAAGAGCAGACAGCAGCCACAGATGATATGCAAACACATGAGCATGGCCCTGTTCCAATAAAACTTTATTTATAAAAGTAGGTAGCAGACCAGGTTTAGGCCCCCGATCATATTTACCATTTGTCAATGTGGAAAATTCTTCACATACCAGTCTATTCTGCAGTCAAAATAAAAATTAGTCACTGCAATGCTTGAGAATGTCCCTGTTTTCTCTTCCTATATTTCTGTGTCCTGCACATAGCAAGGGCTAGATCCTGGATTTGTGAGGCTTGAAGTTTATACTACATAGGGGGGCCCATTTAAGGTAAAGAAAATGAAACTCTGAATGCAAAATTACATGTAAAAGTGAATATTTACTCAGATGAGAAAAGCAACTGTAGAAAAGTTTCAAAAGCTGATAAATACAAATGACACAAAATCCATTAAAATAGCATAAGATTTTTCTTAACAAACTGCTTGACACACTGTATGATATTCTCCCCCCACATTTTTGGCGGTTGACTAATCTGCCTCCACTTACAATTCTTTTCTCAGGTATTGTCCACACCAGAGAATTCAGTCTTTCCTCTGGCAAGCGTTTCCCCCAAACTCTGATATATTTCTGGCTCCAGATGACTGAGGCATATTAATGCCGCCACCTGGGTAGGAGACACAGCTCCAGAAGCGGCTACATCAACCTGGCAATAACTGAATTATGCACAGAATAACTGAAAACCACAGAAAAATATACACTAAGTCAAAACTAAACATATTACCAACTCTACTTCCCTTCCTGTGGATTGCCACCAAAAATGCCTGAGGCCACAAATAGCAGGAAGAAAAGTGTACTGGAGAGGAAGTCAGAGTGGAAAGAAAAAGGAATGTAAGCTCTTCTCTTTTACAAATTTTACCAAACGTATGGCCGCATCGATATGTCATTGGGCCCCTCCCCGCAGAATAAAAGTCTCAGGTGTGAGGGGGCAACTGCCGCCTATACAGGCTGCTAGCCTCACTGATCCCACCACCGAGCACGTGCTGTACGTGCACTAATGAATGGCCCAATTGACACAGAGGTTCCAAACTCCCAGACTCCTTTGCCACAGCTTTGCGCCCCACCCTAGAATAGCACCCAGCTCCATAGCAGGCCCTGTTTCCCCAAGGAAATTAAATCCGAGCAGCCCACATTTTGTAATAAAATCAGGGTTATTAGAAAAATAAAAAGTAATTCTTCTTTGGCTTCCAGGAGTGCCTTGAGGGGGAAAAATATATATATACATCCATTTTTAAAGAAAAAGAGTTAAGCAAATAATTTCACTAAAAGAAATTTCAAAACTTGTCCGAACAAAACCTTTGCCAGAGGCAGAAAGTCAGTCCCACTCCCAGCCCAGGATTCTGGTTTAGATTTAAATATTGTCTTTTTGGATAACATTTGAGGATTGAAACAAATTTCTCTCTCTCTCCCCCACCCCGTGTGTGTGTACGTCTGTCTGTCTGCCTGTCTCTGTGTCTCTCCCCCACTTCCCCGGATTAAGAAGTATCCACAGAGTTCATTTCCTGAGTTTCACAAACACAGAAGATAAATTATGACTGCAAAGGTAGCAACTAGAAACCAGTGTGCTTGTTTCAAAGAGGGATCACTGATAACCAAGAGAAAAAAAATCTATTTCAAATGTGTGCTTCAAAAAAAAAAAAAAAAAACCCAGGAAGAACCAAACCTCAATAAAAATTTATCCTTGTCAGAAGCTCGGTTAGAGGCGTGGAGGCGGGGAGGTGGTTTCCCCTGAGGACCTTTCCCCAAACAGAGGCTTTTCCAAGTGTGGTTAGGACTTCAACCCAAAGGAGGATGAGGGGAGCCCTGTGAAATATTTTATCCGAGCATCAATAATTCGACTGCATAACTGAAAGGAGAGTGGATATATTAAGGAGAGTCCACATTAAACCACTTGAACAAAGCGTCCTCTAAATCCTGTGGCTGGAACACGATAGAAGTTTATTTTTCATGCACTCAGCTATGATCAACCGCCTCACCACAGCCTGAAAAGCAACGGGACCAATTGATCGTGGACTGAAATCTCCAAACCTATGAGCCAAAACAAACCTTTTGTTTTTAGAAGTTGAGGATCTTGGGTGTTTATTACAGTAGTGGAAAACCGACTAACATGAGTAACATATGGGTAGATGACATAAACAGCGTTCTAGATAATATCAGTTATAAAACTGTGTGTTCCAAACAAAAATCTTGGAAAACAGAAAAGGGCAAATAAAAAAATGTACTTGACTACAGATGCTGTAAAAATTGATGTATATCCTTCTATGATTTTTTTCTATAACTACATAAATCGTATTTCTACATAAGCAAGATCAAATTGCACATAATACTTTACAGCTGCTCTATTTACCTCTTCAGTGTAAATATTTTCCCATATTGTTTAACATTTGTCTAATCCTGTATTCAATCACTTGAGAATTTACCCAAATCTCCTGTTACTAGACACACAGAGTAATCCAAACTCCTTGCTCCGGCCTGGAAGTGTCTATGTGATTTGGCCTTGTTTATCCACCAATATCCTATAGCCACTCTCCTCTTCAGCCTCTGTTCTTATTTGAAATCCCCAAGTACTCCAAGTTCGTTCTTGCCACAGGACCATTGCACATGCTATCTCTCCCAATCTCCCAAAAGTTGGCCTCTGACTAAATGAACCCATGAGTCTTCCTGACTCCACAGTGTGTGTTGTTATGTATTCAAGCCACTACACCTCTGCAGGGAGACCACCAGAAAGTTCAAATGGGAGTGATTAGCAGCTAGGTGATGGGGGGGGGGCTGGAGAGATAAACTCAGCTTCTTCAGTCAGAGTGACTTGGAGATTTTTCCTGTCTCACTCAATGAGCCCAGTACTGTGGGTTCCAGCAAAGGCTGTTTGCCACAGAGGTTGAAGCGTTTGTAGTTTCTCACAAGCTTATGTCTGCACAGTATGCCGAACACCACTCATTCGCCTCTTCTCCACCCTCCTCTCCACCCTGCTGTGTGTCACCAGAATCTGACTCTAGGGGCTGCACCATGCTCCGTTCCCGACTTCCTGTTGACTTCACGCCTCTCGGCCAGCACAAATTCAAGAGCAGAGGAAAGACGGACCAGGGCGTCCGTTCTGTGGCCCCCTGGCCCTCGCGCTGCGCTGCTCCCACGGGTTGGCTGGGTCGCTCTCCCTGTAGTTCCTGGCAGACCTGCGGCTCTTCCAGGAGCTCTTCTTCCAGGGCCTCAGCTAACTGCTTCAGCGGTGGGCGTGGTGAGGGTGCCCTACTTGTCCCAGATGGTTCCCTTGGCAACTTGATCGTGCTGGAAACTACGCTTCCCAGAATCCTCTGGGCCACACGGCTCATGGTTCAGCGTTGGCTCCAAGTTTGTGAACTTGGGTGAAATGTGAGAGGAGAACGTGAAGCAGAAGCCAAAACAGTGTCCTGATTGGTTGGAAGCCGTAGGGAAGCCACAGAGGTGTTCAGGTTCTCCCAGTTTACACCCTTTGCTGCCCTGCACCCTGCTCTCTAACTCCGTGACCTGGTGACTCATAACCACCTGTGGCCCATGACCAGGTGGTCTGCTGCAGACTCACAGAACCGGGGGCCACCAAGAACCTTCCAAGGACTCCACAGACATTGCCAGAGGCCACTGCTGGAACAGCCAACCTTCCGGTTCCCTTCCAGGCCTCAGCTTACTCACCCAGGGCCAGTTAGTGACCGCTCTCTGATCCCTGCTTCTCCCTCCAGCCTTTATCTTCCCCAGCGCTTCCATGCTGGGAGATCTAATCTCACCGTGAATTCCTTATCTCCAGTACTGGTCCTACTTTCCCGAGTGAACACAGACCAGTACATCACCTTTGCCAGCCTCCGAGGAAAGGCACTATGCCCATATCCTTTAAGTAGTTTATTTTTTAACTCTCCCGAATTGCTTATTTGAAGTAAGTCTTGGGACCTGATTGATACAACATACCTGAAGGGGAAAAAATGTTACCTAAATACCATCTGTGATTATCTGTGTGGTCATAAAAAAAGCTTCCGTATCTGTGGGCACCACATCGACAGATTTGCCAAATTCATGGGTGGAAAATATTGGAGGGAAAATACTGCACCTGTAATGGATATGTACAGACTTCTTTTTCTTGCCATTAAAGAGATAAAAAGTGCAATATAACACAAAGCAATGTAGAATAACATCTATAGATGCATGGTTTGTATTATATACTATATATATTATTGTATATAATTATATACAATTATTATAATGTATTATATTATACATATATATACAATTGTTATAATATTATATTATATACTATAAGTTACCTACAGATAAAGGTAAGTGTGCATAAATTACATGCCAATAATATGCCATGTTACGTGAGGTTTGGGCATGCACAAATTTGCTATAGGAGGAAGGTCTTGCAAACAATCTCCCACAGACATGAAGGAGCCACTATATACAGGTTACACGCCCAGTGAGGTGCAAGTATAACATATGATATATAGCATTAGCAATTATTTGAATACTTATTGAAATATGACAGAAACTACTATTTATCTCCCACTATCCATCCTCCTCTTTTTCCTATAGTAAGAATTCCCACCCCATTTTAGCCAGGAATATGGCCATCCAACTAAAAACTACATTTCTCAGCCCCTTTTGCAGCTCTCTGGGGTCATGTGACGTGGTGCAGGCCAGCGGGACTTGGGAAGACCCTGCACGGGCCATATGACTCATACAGAGCTGCCACGTCAACCCAGGATGACTTACACTTGGACAGATAGGGCAGGGAGGAACTGTCTTACTGAATTTACTCTCGTTATGGGCCTTTGTAGCAGCACGTGGCCCGTACCTAAAACTTAGGATGTTTGTGCTGTGAAAAGGGAAGACTGCTTTCCAGGCATCTGTGTGTAAGGAGCGGTAAGCAACAGAAGTAAGGATACCAAGTTCCATTTCTCCTCCTTCCCTCGTGGGGTCCTTTTGGCTCTGATTCCCTCCCTTCTAGAACTGGACTCTGTGAAATCCGGTTCTCTGCCCGCTCTCAGGGTGGGCCCAGCAGCATCTTTCCGGAGCAGGTAGCATCGCCCCGTAATGGACTGTACATGGTTACCAGCAAGACACAATTGGAGTTCTGAGGCCAAACCACTTGCGTTCAAATTGTGGCTTAGTCACGTACTTGCTTCTAACAGAGATTAGTGAAATCTGTTTGATCATAATTGAAAAAATGATTTGAGAGCCAGAGAAGAAAGTGCTTTCAAATTCTTACAGCAGGTTAAATGACACAGATCTATCTCCCGGGAGGAGGTGGCGGGGTGTGCAGAGTCCTTGGGGTGGTGGGCCAAGCCATCAACACCTTCCTCACCATCTATTTATTGACTTGCACCAGATTCCAGGGAGGAAGGCAGGAGGGAAGGACTGCAAGACTGGAATCGGCGCTGAAGTCAAGCTCTGCCTTTTGTTAAAGGGGAGCCCTGCTCCCTGTGTAAGCCGAAGTGATGATTCAAAGCAGATATGTCTGGGAGCTGGCAGCACAAAGGGGGAAGTGTTCTCAGCTGGCGCTCCGGGGAGAGTCCACACAGAGGGGCTCCCGCGCCCTGGAGAACCTCCAGGGAGTCTGCGTGTGCCTCCCTCCAGGGCTCCCAGGAAGGGTTAACCGGGAGGAGGCAGCCCAAGCGAGGCGCTGGGCGCCTGGTGCTCAGGGACCACGGCAGAGTACTGATTTCCTCTGAGTCACTTTGGAGGGCTCCGTCAGTTCAGGCTCTGAGAAGGCGGACAATTATGCGAGTTGCACTTGGCTGCATTTTTAATGCTCCCTCGCTGGGACCGTACAGTGTCTTCCGAGCGAAAGCAGAGTAGAGGGTGCAGAGGAGAGGCCACGAGGACCCAGAGGACAGGCGTGAGGACACATGTGTGGCCTCCCTGCCCCCGGGCCTGGTGACGCAAGTGCAGACCAGCGCTTGATCTAGTGCTGCTCCGACAGCGAGAAGCAAGCGTGTTCCAGTCACCCTGTGCAGCTCCGACCTTCCGACCTGGAGCTTGGCCTCGCCGGTCCTCATCTGTCACCTCAAAGAGACCCGCACTCACTACCCGCTGCCCTGCCGCACACGGCTTTGCTTCTGTGACGGTCACTGAGAGTCATTAGCGCTTAGGTTTAAATTCTATTTCTTCTACTCCCTACCCCGGACAAATTCCGCAAACACTCCCAGACTTCTCTCCGAGGGAGGTCATTATCACAGCACCTCTGGTTTTGGTTTGCGGTTGGCTTGTTTTAAAGATTAAATGTTATCACCCGCAAGAAATGCTCAGCCTAGAGGCTGGTTCGCAGAAATGCTCGATGTATTTTAATAACTTTATCATGGTTTTAGATCTGTGTACATGTATTGTGTTGCGTAGCAAACAGATTTCAGAGAGTCAAGTATGAAGGGGGGGAGGGAAATAGAACTATATGGGGGGCAACTTCTATTTTAACAGGACTACGTGAATATTAATACTAAACTGGTGATTAATCTGAAGGAAGTTGTGATAAGTTAGGGTCATACTGTAACCATAAGCACACCCAGTAACCGTGTATAATGGAAAAGAACGAGAAAGCCATGCTAAAAGTATTTGCTGACGTAAAGAAGTTAGCAATGGAGGGACCATTTCCCGTGGACCGTTTAGGCTACCTGTGTGGCTGACGGACAGCCCGATCTGACCATTGTTTCCTAACTAAGTCAGGTAGGAATTCAGATGAGGAATCACATGATCGACTTATACGGGGTGTTAGGCTGTCATGAAGTCAACCTGCCGTCCTCCAGTGTGTTAAGATCATGGGCAATGGGATTGCAGAGACCTGGGTTTCTGTCTAGGATCTACTGCATACGGGCTGTGTGACCTGCCTCAAGTTACCTAACCTCTCTGAGCTCCATTCCTCTCACCTCTAAAACAGGGCTTAACATTGCCATGGGGCTGTCATGAGCATTAAGCCATAGAATAAATGGAGAAAGATTAGCCCATTCATTCATCAAATACTTACCCAGCACCAACTAAGTGAAAGGAGATATTCTAGAACCACGCAGGAAATTGCCACCCTCCTGTGCGAAGACGGATGGGTTAGAAAGAAACCATGGACACAGGGGGGCCCTGGAAGGAGCGGTGCTAATAGCATAGTACTTAATGAATGCTATTCATTGTCAGTGACGTCCCACCCTGAGCACCCCCACCAGAGCATCTGAGAAGGGACCAAACCTTGGGACCCTGGAGAGTGGGGTCTGGGGCTCCTTCTGCAGCCGTGGGCTGGGACTCCCATCCCTCCGAGCTCCCTCTGCCGCCAAGGTCTGCCCCTCCTTTCGGGGAAAGAGCAAAAGCCCCTTCTCCTGACACCTGCAGTAATCCTCAGTGGAATGCATCTGAAAAGATGCAGGAGAAATTCTTAAAATATATTTCCCTCCGACCACAATATATTCCATATGCTCGCGAAGGGGTGGGGAGGGAGCCTGGTGCGTTTGGTTACTTCTGGCAAATGTTTCTCCCCCACACGGGGAAAATCCTTATCAGGGGCTCTCCTACCTGACAGCTGGAAGGAATTTAGGGGAAAATGCAAAGTGCTGTTGCCAAAGAAGGATCGAAACCGCAAGAGGACCGAGAGCTCCTAGCAGCGAAGGGGCTTAGGCTGCGGGCACTCAGGTTGGGAAAAGAGCAGTTGCTGAGAGCCAGAGAGCCCAGGGGCTCCCCAAGCAGACCTCGAGGTGCGTCCTCGCTCGGGGAGCTCCCTGGCCCTCTGGGCCTCCGTTCCTCCATTTGTAAAACGCCTGTGCGTGCTACAGTTAGAGTCCTGTGAGCTGCAGGAGATCCCTCTATGAATCTTTCCGTGGCTTCTTCCTGGAAATGCTAGAGGAGATGGGCTCAGCGGGCTGATGGTTGAGGCATTGGGCAGAAAGAAAGGGGAAATGAGAGTGAATCGCCAGCCAGCGGGGAGAGAAGTATTCACACCAGTGACTCTCAACCTTTGCTGTGCTTTGCGGGTAGTAAAAGCATTGAGGTCCTTTGTGCAAAGATGGTCCTGCCCTGGCACCTCAGGATGTTTTAAAAATTTCCAAATAAACTGGCATTGATGGTGCAGTCCTGTAATTCCAGCACTCCAGGAGGCTGAGGCAGGAAAATGGAACCCAAGCTGGACAATTTCAAAACTTAGTGAGATCCTGTCTTAAAAAATAAAAACAGGGCTGTGGATGCAGCTCAGTGAGGTCTATATTCAATCCTCTGTACTGCAGCCAGTCAATCAATCCCCCAAGTAATTCGCTAAGAATTCCCCGAGTATTGCTGATGCCGACGCAAAGGCAAGATGCCAGGGAGATGGTCTTCTGGTCTTGGTGAATCTAACCTTCCCCCTTCCCTCAGGCTTTGACCTGGACAATGAGATGTTCCTGAGAGACAGAGGGTGTGCTTGGAACAGAAAGATCCCCCCAGGTTCTGGAGTCAGCCCTGCTGTGTAACTGCCATGTGACACCTTGTAGTTAGCCTCCCTGGCTTCTGCAGATGGAGGCGACATGGAGATGACCATGCTAGCACCTGCTGTCACGTTTGGCAGAGATTTCACTGAGGCTTTTCCAGGCACTCGGTCAGCACCCAGTGATGCTGATGGTGACCCACCATGTCTGGCATCCACCCTCGTGAAGACGAGCTTCAGGTGACCAACAGCAAAGGTTCTCAACCTTGGTCCTGCCGAATCCCTGGACCCAGCCTGGGAGCTCCTCATTCACTCCCGCAGAGGTGGGGCCTGAGGGTTGCATTTCTAATGAGTTTTCAAGAGGTGCTGTTTCTGCAGCCTCTTGGAAAGCACAGCTTAAGGACCATGGCCTGTGAGGAAAACCAAGACCGAAGCGCCCTCCGTGTATGTTAGGGTTTGATGTCCCCTCTAAGCCTGGTGCAGTCATGGCGGTGGCTGAGTCTAGCATTAGTGATTGATTCATTGTCCAGCACTGGGATTGGCGGCGTGAGTGCTGCACCCGCCCAGGATCAGGTAGCCGACATACGCTAGAAGGGAGGGAAGGACGCGCGCTTTTCCCTTTTGTCCTTTTTGCACCTGCTGCTTGCAGCAACCATGAATGGTTGCCCCTTAGCCACACCATCTTGGAGTCAGCTGGGTGTGGACTGAAACCTCCAAAAGCTGTAAGCTAAATAAACCTTCCCTTCTTTCATTTTGGGCATCAGTTATTTTGTCTCAGCAATGAGAGAAAAGTAACCAAGGTGACATAGTAGAGTTAGGCAAGACCATATCTATTTCTTTGCAGTTTGAGAACACACAGAACATGCTAAGTCAGGAGCTCACACGCAGGGACTGAATTCTATGATCGGCAAACCTTGCAGATCCATTCTTCTTTCATTCTGCATTGGGAGAAATTAAAGAGGGAAGTCCAAAGAGGGAAAGATAAAGGCTTGGGGGTCACATGGCAAGCTGGTACCAAATTTGTACAAGAAAGAATTCTAGGACTGGGGATGTGACTCAGTGGTAGAATTCTTGCCTTGCATGCACAAGGCCCTGGGTTCAATCCTCAGCACCACAAAAAAGAAAAAGAAAGAAAGAAAGAAAGAAAGAAAGAAAGAAAGAAAGAAAGAAAGGAAGGAAGGAAGAAAAGGTTTGCGGTCCCTCCTCATCACAGAAGCCTGTGAGCCCACCAGGGCTGGTTCACCATGAGCTGTAACCATGGAGGACGGGGTCTCAGATCCTTAGCCGGCTACTGCAAAGCTGACCCCAGAGGACTCTCAGACCTGCAAAAGTGACCTGGGGCAGATGCTGGATGGGAGCCAGAACTCAGCACACCCTGCTGAGGGACTGCCGAGCGCCAGGGTCTTCCCGGAGGGCAGAGGCCCACCAGGTGCTTCAAAAGACATAGCGTCAGCCTGGAGCGTCCACTTTTAGGAACCTGCCTCAGAGCAAGGATTAGGACAGTCTGAAAAGACTGGCATATCGACGTCAGCCATGTGTTGAGGAAAAAAATGGAAAAATTTAAATATCCAGTGATAGCGGATTATTTAATAAATAGCGTTTTTAGTCAGCAGTTTCACAATTATTAAAAGAATGATGTGTATATATACTCATTATTATGAGGGCATTTCAAAATACATTGCTACATTGTAAAAAGGTGTTGCAAGGCTGAGGACCTTTCTCTTTTTAATATCTCCTTTTCATTAGAATCTGTAATTCTATAGAATGTGGGAATCAAGCTTCTTTTTCTCCTTCTTCCTCTTCTCTTCTTCTTCCTCTTCCTGCTCTTCTTCTCCTTCTTCTTTGAGACAGGGTCTGTGTAGTTCAGGCTGGTCTTGAACTCACCATGTAGCTCAGGGTGGCCTCAATCTCATAATGATCCTCCTGCCTCAGCCTCCCTAGTGCCGGAATCACAGGCACGTACCATCATACCTGGAAGAATATTGGGTTTCACTGTGGCATTTTCTTACATGCATATAACATACTTTGATCATATCCAACCCTCCTTAGCCTCCATTACTCTCCCCTCCACATTGAGTCCTTCTTAATAG
>PVJX010040722.1:0-15043 GCA_004027295.1 Dolichotis patagonum | reverse complement strand
AATTTTACCCTTTTGATATAATTGCATGTATATTTGCATGGGTAAGATGGATGACCATATCGCTGTTTTTGTCAGATTGTGGAGCAGAACTGTTGACAGTCTCACTGTTTGAATGTCTACTTTACATGTTTTAACTTTGTAAATTGAACAACTATTTCCAAGAAGTCAGTATGTAATTTGTCAAGCAATAATTTTTTTTTAGGTTTTTTTGTTGTTGTTCTTGTCCTTTTTTCCTTGGAATACTGTATTGTTGCTACCCTTTATTCTGTTTTGTTTTGTTTTGTTTTCTCTTTAAATAAATTATAAAAAAAAGATTTCATTTTCAGAGCTACCAAGTGTGCTGTCCTTTGTCATCCTGTCACACTCTCTTCTCTATTTTCTTATGTCCTTTGACTCACATTTCCAAAGGCATAGTGCTTGCAGTGTCACGTGCAGGTCATAGAACTTATTCTTCCATATAGAGCTTTCTTTAAGTTTCACTACCTCCATTTCCAGATTTCCAAAATCTAACCAGCGTCAGCAGAAAAGATCAAGTTCTTCAAATTTGGCTTTATCTGTAGAAGTACGAAAATACAGGGTCATCTTCTTCCTATGGAACTATAAAAATCTTTTCCTGAAATTCCCAGTTTCAGGTGCTACAATGTTAACAGACTCCTTGTAGATTGCCTGATGGCTTGTAGGATTCTCTGCAAATGTAAAATTTTCTAAATGCATTTTTATATTTGCAAAATATGCTAACTAGGCCATTCCTAGTTACCTCCATTGAGCCCTGGCAGCTGAGGGTGTGCAAGATGAGTTCCCGCCCACTTGCACTCAGGGAGAACTTTGGACCATTGCTCTCAGTGGTTAGGACACTGCCCAGCTTCCTAGATGACTGGAAGACACACAGGAGGTCCCTGTGGGCCTACTGGGCCACACCTAGTGACCTCCAATCACTCCTGGGGAGTTGTGGGTGGGGGAGGTCATTTCCAGCATGACCACGAGAAGCTTTGGAACATTGTTTGAAACACAGAAATATAGAAAAATGACAAAATAAAAGAGCAAAATGCAATCTCAAACCTCCAGCCCATCCCAAGCAAGCCTTGGAGCCATGTACATAGAAAAAAATTTAAGCCATATGCCTGAAATGCCTGAAAGGATAACAAGTGAAGTAAAGAAACAACTCCAGGAAGCTATAAAAGAACTCAAATCAGAAATAATCCCCCAGGTGAAAGAAGAAATGATAAATATAATGAAAGAAATGCTAAACACATCTAAATAAGACATACTCAAAAATTAGAGGAACAATTCAAAAAGATGGAAACCCTGAGTGAACAATATAAGAAACCAACAGAATGCAGGAAGCAGATTCAAAGAGATATACAGGAAATCAAAAATTCCATCAAAAGTTGGCAAAACAGCCTCAACAAAAGTGAAGACAGAATTTCAGACCTCAGAGACAAGATTGCAGCTAGTGAATAGGAAAGGAAAGATCTTTTAAAAATAACACTAATTGAGGCTGGGGATTTAACTCAGCAGCATAAGTGCCTGTCTTGCAAGCGCGCCGTCATGAGTTCCATCCCAGATACCAATAAAAAAAAGGAATCAGAAAATAACAATTCAACAGTTGCAAGATGATGCAAAGAAAAAAACAGAGGATGATAGGGATAAATGAAAAAGAATGATATCAAGATGCATTTTACAGAAGTAATAGCTGAAAATTTCCCAAACATGAAAATAGAAACTGACATATGGATCAGTGAAGCATACAGAACTCCAAATAGCCATAACCAAAATAAAACTACACCCAGACATATAATAATCACAATCCCAGAAATCCAACATAAGAACAGAATATTAAAAGCTGTTAAAGAGAAGAGAGAGATCACCTATAAAGGAAAACCTATTAGAATCTGAGCAGACTTCTCAACACAAACAATGAAGTCAAGAAGAGCATGCAGTAAAGTATTTCAGATCTTAAAGGAAAACAACTTCCAACCCAGACTGATGTACCCTGCAAAACTGTCCTTCAAAATGGGTGGAGAAATAAGATACTTCCACAACAAAGAACAGCTGAAGAATTTCATGATCGCCAAACCAACCCTGCAAAGAATACTGAAAGACATTCTACATAGACATAGGAAAAAACCACTAAGCAAGGCAGACAATTAAACATAGTAGAAAGATAAAAAAGCAACAGCAAAAAGATAACTTGTCAAAAATAAACCACTGTATATCAGTTATAACCATTAATGTAAATGGCCTGAATTCACCAATTAAAAGAAACAGACTGGCAGAATGGATCAAGAAACAACATCCAACTATATGCTTTCTACAAGAGACCCATATAATCCAAAGGGAAATTCATAGACTGAAAGTCAAATGACGGAAAACAATACTTCATGCAACAGAAACCCCCCCAAAAAAGCTGAGGTAGGTATTCTGTTTGCAGACAATGTGAACTTCAAACTAAGAATGATCCAAAGAGATAAAGAAGGTCAATACATACTAGTTAGGGGAAAACTTTAAGAGGAAGAGATAACAATCTTAAATATATATGCATCAAATTCCAGAGCACCCAGATATACAAAACAAATATTAACAGAAATGAAAAATCAAATAAGCAATAACACAATTATAACAGGAAACTTTAACACACCATTGGCACAAAAGGACAGATCAACCAGGCAAAAAAATCAACAAAGAAATAACAGAACTGAATCACACCTGTGAACAAATGGACTTGATAGATGTATACAAAGTGTTCCACCCAACATCAGAATATACATTCTTCATGAGCAGTACATGAGACATTCTCTAAAATAGACCATATAATAGACCACAGAACATACTTAAGTAAACGCAAAAGAATTGAAATCATCCCATGCATGTTATCGGATCATAGCGGCATGAAACTAGTAATTAATGATAAAAGAAACAAGCACATGGAAATTGAATAATACACTCCTGAGCAATCAGTGAGTCACAGAGAAATTAAAGAAGAAATTAAACAATATCTAAAGCAAACAAAAATACAGATACAATTTAAAAGAATCTGTGGAATGCAATGAAAGCAGACCTCAGAGGAAAATTTATTGCATGAGTTCCCACTTCAGGAAAACAGAACAAGCACAAATAAACAACCTGATACTGCACCTCAAACATCTAGAAAAAGAAGAGGAAGTCAAGCCCATAGGCAAGAGAAGGGAGGAAATTATAAAGATCAGAGCAGAAATCAATGCAATAGAGACTAAGAAAACAATACAAAGAAACAATGAATCAAAGACTTGGTTCTTTGAAAGAATAAATAAAATTGATAAGCCCCTAGCCAACCTTATTTTAAAAAGGAAAGAAAAAACTCAAATTCATGCAACAAGGAATGAAAAGGATGAAATCACTACAGACTCTGTGGAAATACAGAAGATCATCAATACCTGTTTTGAAAACCTTTACTCTCATAGGTGAGATAACACAGAAGAAATGGACAGATTCCCAGAAACATATGAAATATCAAAGCTGAGTCAAGAAAGTGTAAAACTGGTGAATAACCCAATTTCTACTAATGAAATTGAAAATGGAATTAAGTCTGTACCAATAAAGAAGAGCCCAGGCCCAGATGCATTCACTGCGGAATTCTACAAGAAATTCAAAAACTTAATGCCAACACTCCTCAAACTCTTCAGTGAAGTAAAAAGGGAAGCAATTCTTTCTAAGTCATTCCTGGAAGCAAATATTACTCTAGTACCAAAACCTGAAAAATACCCAACTAAAAAAGAGAACTACAGGTCACTCTCCCTAATGAACATAGATGCAAAAATTCTCAATAAAATATCGGCAAACAGAATGCAGCAAATCATCAAGAAGATTATACACCATCCCAATTATACAATCCCAAGTGGGATTCATTCAACATATGAAAATCAATAAATGTAATCCACCATATTTATAGAGCCAAAAATAAGAATCACATGATCATTTCTATAGAGGCAGAAAAAGCTTTTGATACGGTCCAACATTTATTTATGATAAGAACCTTACAGAGAATTGGAATAGGTGGTCTTTATCTCAATATAATAAAGGCCATCTACGACAAACCAACAGCCAGCATCATATTAAATGGCCAAAAACTGATAGCCTTTACCCTAAAATCAGCACAAGACAAAGATATCCATTATCAGCACTCCTATTCAGCATAGTACTGGAAATACTAGCCAGAGCAATAAGACAGGAAATAGAAATAAAAGGAGTAAGGATAGGAAAAGAAGAAGTTAAATTATCATTATTTGCAGATAACATGATACTCTACATAGAAGACCCCCAAAACTCCATTGAAAGACTCGTAGATATAATAAATAAATTTAGTAATATAGTGGGATACAAAGTCAACACTCAAAAATCAATAGCATTCCTATACACTAAAAACAAAATCACTGAGAGAGAAATAAGAGAAACCACACCCTTCACAATAGCATCCAAAGAAATGAAATACTTAGGAATCAATCTAACGAAAGAAGTAAAAGATCTATTCAGGGCAAATTATAATACCCTGAAAAAAGAAATCAAAGAGGACCTCAGAAAATGTAAACACATCCCTTGTTCATGGATAGGAAGAATAAATATTGTGAAAATGGCCATTCTTCCAAAATTGTTATACAGATTTAATGCAATCCCAATCAAAATACCACTAGCATACCTCACAGATCTAGAGAAATCACTCCTAAAATTCATCTGGAACCAGAAGAGACCTAGAATAGCAAAGTCAATTCTAAGCAACAAAGGCAAGGCAGGAGGCATCACAATCCCTGACTTAAAGTTATACTATGAAGCTACCGTAATAAAATCAGCATGGTACTGGAATATAAACAGACCTGAAGATCAATGGAATAGATTAGAAGATACAACTACAAACACACTCAGTCACCTTATCTTTGATAAACAGGCCAAACACGTCCACTAGAAGAAAGATAGTCTCTTCAATAAGTGGTGCTGGAGAAATTGGCTCTACATATGCTGAAAGCTAAAACTAGACCCATGCCTATCACCATGTACTAAACTAAAATCTAAATGGCAGTTGTCACATGATTTGTTTTAGAAGGATAGTAGATCCTTCTAAAACACGTGGTTAGGCACACATGTAATTCCAGCACTCAGGATGCTGAGGCAGGAGGATTGCTGAGAGTTTGAGGCCAGCCTGGGCTCCAAAGCGAGTTCAAGGCCAACCTGAACTACATAGGGAGACTCCATCTCAAACAAACAAAGAGAAACAAAAACAAAAAGGGAAAAAGGATAGTTGCAAAAACTAAGATACTGAGAATATTTTGTCAATTTCCCTTCAAGAAAGTTTTCTTTCACTTTCACAAAATTCAGCAGCACTTTTGTAGTTAGTGTCAAATGGCCAAGGAAATATATTTATGTATATCCTTGCTCTTGTTTTCATAAACTCTTCACAAACTACTAAATAGGATGCTGAAGGTTCAAATATGCTGGGGTACAACACAACATTTAAAGAGTCTGTCTTGTCAGAGATTTAGCTTAATGGCATAAGTGCCTGCCTGGCAAGCTCAAGGTTGTGAGTTCAATCCCTGGTACAAAAAAAAAGTCTGTCTCATAGATCCTCTTTGCTAAGTCTTAGATATTAAATTTTAGTTTTTCAGATAAGATAAAATATTGTGTTGATAAAAATGAATATTAAAACACAGAGCCAGTCCAAGGTATAGCACATTGACTGACCATGTGAAATCTCAGATGTCTGAGTCCCAACTAAAGGGTCGTGGCATAGGACTTTATCACCTGGCATTGCTCCTGCTTTCTGAGCATGCATATGGCCTGTACGTACACTTTTATCCAATACTCGGCTATAGGACAATGCTGGAGTGACTTGGCTTGTGAGTTGACAGAGAGGGATCTGCTGTCCACTGTGGCACATGGGCCATAAGTTTGCTACCAGTGCCCTAGGTTAATTCTTCTTTCATTGGCCTATTTTTCCCAAGTCTTCAAATTGCCCAGTGCGTGAAAATTTACTACTGCTTTTCCATCACCTCTCTCTTATCATGTAGGGTGGAGTAATGGTGACTCTTGCCTGTAATCCAAACACTGTGTGAGGCTAAGCTAGAAAGATTGCAAATTCAAGCACAGCCATGGCAAGTTATAGACTTAGGGGAGGTTCTGTCTCAACATTTTTTAAAAAAGGAATAGATATAGATAGATATAGATATAGATATAGATATAGATATAGATATAGATATAGATATGCTGAGGCAGGGTATGTAGAGCAGTGTGAAATTCCTGGGTTAAATCCCCAGTGCATCCCCCTCCCACACCCCCAAAATGTAAAAATATAAAGGTAACACGGAAAAAGTAAAATATAAAAAGCAACAAGATTTGTGTGTATTAACATTAATATTCTCAGAAAAAGCCTTTTATTTGTGCATTTTTGGTGCTGGAAACTGAAGCAAGTCTTGAACATGCTAGGGAAGAGCTCGGCCACTGAGCCTGATCCCCAGCCCTCGATTTTTCCCAACGGGTTATACAGATTAATGGGTTTTCTTTTGGAAGATTGCTTCATGCATGTACCAGGTTGACCATTTTAACCCCCAAAACCATCTACTACTCAGTGCCCCTTAGTTTCACATGGAGGGACTAATGTGGATAATATATTTTGCTCATATCTGTGCCCCCCATTACCCATCCTTGCATGCTATACCTTACCCTCTTATTCCTTTCCTCTTGTCTAATAATACTCTCCCTTGTACTTCCTTTGTGTATAGGAATGCTATTGTGTTTTGACTGTTGACCTTGTATCCAGCCACATTACTGAATTTGGTTATTATATCTAAAAGTCTTTCAGGGGAGTTTTGGGGGCCTTCTATATTGAGTGTCACATCAGCTGCAAATAATGATAATTTAACTTCTTTCTTTCCTATCCTTGTTCTTTTTATTTCTCTCTCTTGTCCAATTGCTCTGGCTAGTATTTCCAGAACTGTATCAAGTAGGATTGGTGAGAATGGACATCCTTGTCTTGTTCCCGATTTTAGGTTGAAAGCTTTTGGGTTTTGTTCATTTAGTGAGATGTTGGCTGTTGGTTTTTCTTATATGGCTTTTACCAGACTGATGTAGACTATCTATCCCTATTTTTCCCTTGTACTTTCTTGTCATCTATTTTAAATTCTACATATTAGTGAGAACATGCAGTATTTGCTTTTCCTAGTTTGGCTTATTTTGCTTAAAATGATGGTCACCAAATCCTTCCCTTTTCCTGCAAATTCCAAAATTTTGCTATTGCTTCAGGCAGAAAAGTATTCCATTGTCTTACTTTTTTCATTGCTGAGACACATTACTGGACTTCCACTACTTAAAGGAGGAGAGGCATATTTTGATTTATGGTTATAGTGCATGGCCAACTGGTTCCAAAACTAACAGCATGGCAGAGGGGCCTGGCAGAAGAAAATGTTCCCTTAAGGCAACCAGGAAACAGAGAGCAACAGAGAGAGGGACTGGGGAAGGAGATCTCCCCTCCCAGGTCACATACCCAGTGACCTGCTTCACCCTATCAACTGTAGTGATTCCATAATCCAATCACCTGTGCAAAGCCCCATCTATGAGTGCATGAAGCCTCTGTGGAACATTCTCCACCTACACCATAACATTCTGCCTTTGGACCCCAAAACACTAAGCTTATCTCTAAAGATCTCTCTAAAGTGTAAACACAAACTGCATTGAGTCCATCTCTAAGAGTAGACAGTGTCTACAATTCCAGAATTCCTCATTGCTGAGAAAAAATTCCCAATACCCACCACTTAATGGAGGACAGGTTTAGTTACCTTTTCTTCCAGATTTGAGATTTTATTGGTCATGTTGAGGATCAGTACAGACATTTTGATTTGTGCACAATTCTTAGCACATGTAGTGAAAATCTAAAAAGTTATGTATTTTTTCTTCTCCTAATGAATATTCCAGTGACTTTCTATCTTCAAATTTCAAGGAAAAATTTCCTTAAGAGTATTCGCAAGTACTAGTATCTTCAAATGCAAGTAAAATGTTACTTAAATCCAACCAATTCACAATTTTATGTCATATACACAGCAAACTTATGTTTTTACTTTTTCACAGTACATTAACAAAACAAAAAAAAGTGGACTGCCTCAACCAAAGATGTCATAGGTTGCACACGGTTTTGACAGGGCAATGGTTAAGGACAGAGCTTTTCTTCAGAAAGCAATTTTACTAAAAACAACATGAAAATAAAAGTAATTCAAAACACATAAGACATTAAATGTATACTGTGACTCCAGATTGCCATTTAGCATGCTTTGTATTGTACGGTACAAAACTAACCCCCCACCTATGGAATGTTTATCTGACAGTCGAGATGGTCAAAGCCTCCTACAATTCAATATCCCATTCTTTTCTTGTTGTACCAAAAAGTAAACAAGAAGCACATGCGTTCTCTCATTTACAGTGCACTCTTGGCTCATGCTTTAGAAACCAGTTCTTGTATGGTTGTCGACCTGCTGGTTGCGTCTGGGCAGAGGAAAGCTGCTCACTTCACAACAGCCAGCAAGCAGAAAGGAGAGAGAGACCCTGGAGAAGGAGATGCCCGCAGCAAGGTGCCTTTTCCTATCACATCCCACCATCTAAAGGCACACTGAGCTGTAAACTCACTAGTGGACGAGTACCCCAATGAGTATAGTTCCCCATGATCCAGTCATCTCTCAAAACCCTGCCTAGTGACATGTAAGGTTTGGGTGGATATCTACATATAAACTATAACAGCTTCTGAACCACATAGTCAAGTAGTCACAGCAATGGCCGCACTCCCAGAGCCCAAGTCTATCTTACTCACTTTTTTTCAGCGCTAATACACAGTACTCCATACCTGCAACTTAAAGGAGGAGAGGTTTCTTTTATCTTAGAGTCACAATCCATGGTGGGCCTGCTCCAGGGCAGGAACAGCATGGCAGAGGAGCACAACAGAGGAAATCTGCTCACATCATGCCACCCAGGGAACAGAGACTTGAAGGAAGGAGCTGGGGAGGGAGACTCAGGCTTCCAAATCACACCCCCAGTGACACACCTCTTCTGACTAGATCCCACCTCATAACAGCAAGTCAGTTATATTGTTGCTACTGCTCAGTCATTCTCCAAAAACCCCACTTACGAACACATGAGGGCTCTTGCAGACATGCTCCATCTAAACCACTATCCATTGTTCTAAATGCACCACATTTTCTTTATCCATTCATCTGTCGATGGGTATGCAATGGGTATGGAGATTGGTTCTATATGTTGACTGTCATGAATTATATCCTAATAAATGTAGGTATACAGGTATCCCTGTGGCATGTGGATTTTAATTCTTTATTAAATGATACAACAGTACAGCTTGATTAACTGATGGCTACATTTTTAGTTTATTGAGGAGCCTCCATACTGATCTACATAATGGCTCCACTAATTTACACGCCCAGCAGCAGGTAGAAGGGTTCCTCCCCCCACCACCTGAACCTCAACAGCATATACTGTTCCTTACATTGGTGGTGGTAGCCATCCTGACTGGGGAAAGGTAGCTTTGATTTACATTTCCCAAATTGATAAAGATTTTGAACATAATTATTGGACATTTGCCCTTCTTTTGACATGTGTCCTTTTGACATGTGCCCATGTTGCTTGGGCTGTTTCATTTATTGCTATTAACTTTCTTGAGTTCTATATATATTCTAGTTACTAATCCTCTGTCAGAAGAGTAACTGGGAAAGAGTTTTTTCTATTGTGTAGGCTGTCTCCCCATTTTGTCATGCACTTCCTTGCTGTGAAGAAACTTTTTAATTTATGTAATGAGATTTGATACTTGCTACTTTTTCCTTGGAGTCTTATTCCAGGAGCGTGTGCCTCTTCCTATAGCTTCAAGTGTCCCCTGTATGTTTTCTTTATCAGTTTCAAAGTTTCAAGTCATATACCTAGGTGTTTGGTCCACTTTGATGATTTTTTGTGCAGGTGAGATATAGGGATGCAGTTTCAATGTTCTACAAGTCTTTTCAGCACCATTTGCAAGGAGGCTGATTTCTGTTTAATGTGTATCCTCGGCTTCTCTCTCCACAATCAGATGACTGTAGTTGGGTAGTTTGTTTCTATGTGCTCAATTCTTTTCCATTAGTTCCATGATTTTTCTTTGAAGTTTTACTCTGGACATTTAAATACATGGAGGAAAGGTACTAAACATAAAGAGCCAGAATATAATAATGGCAACTACAATAAATGTTCAGTCCTGAACACATCACCACATATCCTGTATATAATTTTCTATCTGGGGTTGGAGATGTAGCTCAGTGGTAGAGTGCTTGCCTTGAACACAAAAGACTCAGGGTTCAATTCCCAGCACCTCAAAAAAATTAAATTTATTGTGTGGATTGTTATATTCATATATAATTCAAGTTTTTAAGTCTGTGGGTTTCTACAAGCAGGGAGAAAGACTTGTTCCAACGTAACACTGTGACATGCAGTTGAACACGCACACCACTGTCCCCCAGCTTCCCTAGGTCACCCCCAGGGTGAGGAAAGCAGCAGCCTGCACACTTTGGCCATGACCCCTTGGTAGGTGCCCCTAGCAGAGGAGCCCCTGCAGGTGGAAGCTCTGCACACCCACTCCAGAGGCTACCCTCAGGCTGTGTGCAGACAGGCCTCAAAGCTGCTGAAGAGATCTTGGGCAGACAGCAAAGAGGCGAGTGGAGGATGGAAGGGAGGACACGTAGCACACCCAATCAGAAGGAGGCCTTGTGGAAGCAACTTACCTGGAGGCCTACTTGTCTTAGCAATGGTGAATTGGTTCAGGGTTGGAGCGTGGCATTAAGCCAAGGTTTGGCTATCTGTAGGGTCAGAGGGCTGAGGGAGGAGGGAAGAGGGTCATGAGAGTTGGAGGGCCTCTGGCGTAAGGGATGAGATTGGGCCTCAGGTCACTGCTGGATAAAATTTTATTATTTTCTGGTGTCTCCTGTGCTATTATAAATACTCAGTACCAAATATGTTTGACTTTTATAGAGAATTCCATGGCCAGGCTTTATGTACCCATGTTGATACAAATACCATTTGAAATTTGTTTTTCATGTTTGACATTACTCTTTTCACATTTTGGCATCTGTGTGAAACCTGTAAGCCATACACAGGGCACCTCTGTTTTCAAAAAATTGCAAGTTTCTTGCCTTTCTAGTTTTTGCTCTAGTTTCTTAAAAGCCTTGCCTATTTCCTTTAGAAGGTATTAAGTTATGACAGGGACCAATCTTTTCTTTATCCTAACTTTAAAGATGGGCTCTCTATACTTCCAGTAATTTGATGCTGGCCGTTTTCCTGAGATGAACTTGTTTTTGTGTTAAAAAAAATATGCAGCGGGGTGCAGTGACGCATGACTATACTTCCAGCACTTGCAAGGCTGACAGAAGGGTTGGAAGTTTGCATCCTCCTCAGCAATTTAGCAAGGTCCTGTCTCAGAATTTAAAAAATGAACTGGGGACATAGCTCATTGCGAAGGCCTTATGTTCAGTCTCTAGTAGTTCCAAATAAATATAAAGAGCTTTCATCTCAAGTTTTGTATGAAGTGTGTGGTTTTGACCATGCATGGTTTTTCCTGTTTTCTTTCTTTATTGATTTGCAATCGTTCCGACTCCGTTTGTTTGCCAGTCTCTTTCCTCCACTGATATGGCTTTGCGCCTTTATTAAAAATCACTTGAGAGGCTGGGAGTGTAGATACAGGGACAACACATGCTTAGCATTCCTGAGCCCTGAGTTTAGTCTCCAGAACCAAAAGAAAATCAATTGAGAATTTCCATGAACGCATTCATACAAACATGCAACCTATACTCTGACAATACCAAACAACTTACCATTCTACAAAAAAATATAAGAAATGTTTCATCATTTCTGGTTTCTTTTGGTCATGTCTATCTCTAGTTATGCCACAAATTTCTGAGATTAATCCAGGACTGGCATGATCTGGTAGGCTTATTTGAAGTTCCCTAATTATTTTGATGACTGATATTGTGTTTGTAGGATAGAGTAGCGGATAGAATTAGATATGTATTTCCCTTTTTTCTCTTTATTGCTGGGGATTGAACCCAGCATTTCACACATGCTAAGCATGTTCTCTGCCACTGGGCAATGCATCTAGGCCCTAGGATTCTCTCTAATAAACCTGGGATGTCATTTTTAAAAATCAAGGCTGGATTATGTGTCAGTGGCAGAGTATTTACCTTAAACACACTCAAGTCCCTGAGTTTGATCTGAAGTTCTGCAAAAGAAAAAAAAGGAATATCACTGAGAGTTGGGTAGGATGTTGTACTCCCGTAATTCTGGCTACTTGGGGGCCTTAATAGAGTCGCCTCAGCCAAGAACTCTAGTTAAGCCTGGTCAAGGTGATGAATTTCTCTCTTTCCTTGTGTCCCTTTCTCCCTCTCACTTTCTCTTCTCTCTCTGCTCTCTGCTATCTCCTTTCTCATTCGAGTAGTGGTACTGGGGATTGAACCCAGGGCCTTCACACTGACAGAAATCCCCACCTATTTATTTTGTGTTTTAGACAGTGTATGGACAAGTCACTAATTTGCCTAGGTGGGACTCAGAATCGTCCCACCTGGAGCCCGTTGGCTGCATAGAGTGTTGGAATTACAGAAATGGGCCCCCATGCCCAAGTATAAGTTGTATTTTTAAAACTATTTCTGTTTCTACATGCTTACTTTTAGATTGAAGAAATGGGAGCCATTGTATGTCCATATCTATCCTGAGACTTATGTACTGTTATGATTTCAGGACTTTTTTTGTAGATTCCTTGAGTATTTGTAATGATTTTATCTAAAGATAGAGACAGTTTCATTCTTTTCCTTTGAATCCATTGTATTATTTATTTCTCCATTCGTTCTAGAGACTGGGACTCATTAGATATTCCAGGCTAGTCTGGAACTGCTGGGCTCAAGGGATCCCCTTCTCAGCTTCCCAACGAGCTGGGACTACAGGCACATGCCTCTGTGCCTTCCTTCCTATATTTCTTTTCTTGATTTCTGAGGTTACCTAAAATGTTTAGCATTATGAAGAATTATATTGGTGAAAGTGGAAAGCTTCTCTTTCCTTCCGGTTTTAGGAAGAAATCTTACCATCCTCAACCCTTTTTCCTCCTTGGTGGAGGTGTAAACAGGTGTAAACCGCATTGCCTATAATCTGATTTTGTTTGTTGGTTTTTCTGGTTTTAGAGAGTGAATGGAAGATCTTTCCTACAACCCCAGTCATTTTTTATTTTTTATTTTCTTGGTGATAGGATCTCAATAAGTTGCCGCGTTGCTCATGGTGGGCTTGATCCTACAGTCCTCCTGCCTCAGCCTCCTAGTGTGCTGCATTTACAGGCATGAGACACCAAGCTTGGGTCAAAGAGTAGTATTGCCTTTTCATTTACTCTATATAAACACAGTCACACAATATGTCTAGCTTCTTGTGGTCGGTGTCATGCCAGTGATAGTTGCCCTCCTTCCTGCACCAAACAGTAATTCATTCTTCACCGCACTTGGATAGTAGTGGTTCTCAACCTGAGCACATCTGAATTATCTTCCAACATGGCAGGCATTTCCCTCCCTTTTTTTTTTTTTTGACTAGACTCCGATTTATTTATATTTATATTATATCTTCAAATAGTGAGATTGAGGCTTTTTATATTTTGTTTATATATTGTTTTTATATATTGTTGATTTTATATATTGTTGTATATAGTTATATAATTTGTCAATTGTTCTATTGCAATTTTTTTCGAAGGTAGTAGAAATACAACAGAACAAGACAAAACAAAGTCAATTGAGACAGTGCAGTGAATTTGGTATAGAACTTCACAGCAGGTTACCGGGATAACAGTAATATGTACCATAGTATATCTCATTATGTTCACAATAGTTTTCTAGTCAATTAAGTATAGCAAAATCAAAACAAAGGCAGAACATTATAAAATCAATTGAAAGAGAATATTGAATAGAGTAAAGCAATTAATCACAAAGAAAACAAAACTGAAAATAACACTTGCTTTCAAAGAGAAGATAGAGGAGACCCCCCCCCAATATTTGCTATGTTGCATACAGTCATCCTGCCAAGAGATGCTCAGACCTCTGTTCTCAGTTGCTAATGGGGTGGGGGGATGACTCCCGGTTTAAAACCTCTGGCTGTGGTTGGGCACATCTGATTTGTGGAGCCTGGAGTTTGCCTATGGGGTGCACTGTGGTGTGGTGAGAGTGGGACCTTTAGTAGTAGCCTTGATGACTCCTGTGTTGTGAAAAATTTCACCCTCTATTTTACACTGTTTTTGACATGTTCCAGTGAAAAATAATTAGAATCTTCCACTTCTGAGCAGGCTGTGGTGTCTAGCATGTGTAGTCCCAGCTACCTTGAAGGCTTAGCACAAGAGTTTTATGGCACAGTGGACAAGAGAGCAAGAGTATGTCAAAAACACAAGAAAAAAGGAAGCTCCAGGCATGATGGCCCACACGCGTAATCCCAGCACTCTTGCAAGGTGAGGGAGGAAGATGGCAAGTTCCAGCCTAGCCTCGGCATCTTACTGACACAGCAAGACCCTGTCTCAAAAAATGAAAAAGCTGGGGATGTAGCTCGATGTAAAGGCTCTGGGTCCAATGCCCAGTACGGCAGTTTAAACCATCTTCCTCTTCTGTTTCTTCTCACTCCCACCATATACTATCAAGAGATCCTAATGGTAGTCTTCAGTTTCCACATGTCTCCCTTTATTTCTTTGGGTATTCCTATCCCTTCCTTATGTGCTTTATCAGCTGAGAATGACAGCTGGCTTTGCTTATAAAAGCTGAGGCAGTGGGGAAGGGGGGACTGGAGATTTAGTTCAGTCATCCTGCCAAGAGATGCTCAGACCTCTGTTCTCAGTTGGTTCTCTGTTCTCTGTTCTCAGGGGTAAGCGCCTGCCTTGAGAGCAAACAGTTGTGAGTTCGATCCCCACTGATAAAAAAGAAAAAAAAACTGAGGCGGTCAAAGATCTGCTTTACCTCTAGCTCCGCTCTCCAGTAAGTGTGGGCTGTTTCCT
>PVJX010040721.1:0-15044 GCA_004027295.1 Dolichotis patagonum | reverse complement strand
AAAAAATTAAACTAAATTCCTAAAATTAGGTGCGAATGAATGTCCATGTGGTATATCACATCTCTTCCACAACATTAATAACAAAATACCTTTACCCAGTACTAAAAATCCAATAGAAAAGCAATGGAAAGTATCAGAATTAAAAATTCAGTATTAAAAATGCAGTAGCTATTCCCTTCTAGCTGAAATTTTCACCCCAGGAAGGGTACCTTGTGATTAGTTCTCTGTGTCTAATTATCTGAGCTCTGACACTTCCTAGCCCTGCGATGTTGAGCTTCTTCAAGTCTTTTACTTTCTGCTTCTGAAATATAGGGGTAAGAATACAGTTTCCCTCAACTGGGCACAGTTACACATGCCTGTAATCTTAGCACTTTAGGAGGCCGAGGCAGAAGGATCTAAAGTTTGAATCCTGCCTGGAACACTTAGCAAAACTCTGTCTCAAAATACAAACCTTTTCAAAAGAGATTGGGAATGTAGCTCTGTCCAAAGGTCCTGGGTTCAATCCCTGGCACTGTGGGGAAAAAAAATCAGTAGTATACGCTGCAATGGTAATAATAACAATGTGCAGTTCTGGGGCTGGGGATTTAGCTCAGCACCATAAGCGCCTGCCTTGCAAGTGCATGGTTTTAAGTTCTATCCCCAATGCCGATAAAAAAAAATACTAATAATGTGCAGTTCAAGCACTTCATGAACTAGAAAGCACTGTGCAAGAGTAGTTGTCTATCCTTGACTGAAATTCCAAGCTGACGCTGACGCCCTAAGGAGCAACCTTTGCTGCACCCTAGTGGCCGTAAATTCTTCCTAGGGCGTGCCTAGAAAAATGCCATGGGCTTTCGTTACCCTTTGAGGAGAAGCTTTTTTGTGAATATACTTAATGTCTTTGTAGAACAACTGTGTGAACGCATTGTATTAGGAATACATGGAGACTAATCTAAACAGAAAAGGCATAAGCATTCTTCTATGACAGAACTGCTTTAAACTCTCCCGCTTCTCTGCTCTTGGGAAGTATCAAGGTTCTAAAAGCCCTCCTTCGATTCATTCCCATCTTCTTCAACCTCGGCATCCTCTAAGCTGCAATTCTGCTGAGCAGGAGCAACGCTACCAAGGAATTTGGGCCATAGGCACTTTGCTGACTCACGTTTATTTTCCATCAACTGTGGGCTTTTCTGTTCCCTTCTAGTTTGCACGGCAATAAAAAGTAAAAATAAAATCTTATTTAAATATAGCTATTCCTAGGTTTCTCTCACTTTTGGCCAATATAGAAGTTTCCTGAAGGAAAAAGCCACAATGCAGATGCTGTTGGTTTGTTTGTTTGTTTGTGCTGGATTAAAACCAGTATCTAGCATTAAAATGCCCAAGGACATTTTATTTTTGATTTCTCAAGACTTAAACTTAAAAATTATATTTACATTTGGAATCTCTTAAAATTTAATGATAAAATGTTAAATAATAATGATGCTCTTCCCAAATTATCCTCCTGCTTGAACAAAGGTCTTTTGACATCCACATTCAATAATAACTATATATAGTGTATGGTCTGTTAGACGTGATATTTAATCTTAATCTTAAACTGGATTCTTTGGAGGACAGAGAGACATGACAGATGACAATTGTATTTCAGTTTATAATTGAACATATGGAGTCTTTTTTTTTCTACTTTTGAAGGATGACATGTTTACCTCCCCAAGAAAAACACCCAATATTTTATGATTTCTTACTGTTCTAAGTGATCCAAAATATTTTTCTTTTGTTATTGATTTTTAAATGGAATTTTCCTGGATGTCAAACTGAAGGTTTTAGCTGAACCTTGCAGCCTGTGCTTTTCTCTCCAAATGCTTTAGATATTGGCTTCACATTTTGAAAATATGGTGTTTTATTAAAAATTGTTTTATAAATAAACTCTGGGAAAGTACATGGATTAAATGAAATCATCTATGTATAGTATAGAGAACAGTGTCTGAAAAGTAGTGATATATTACTGCGGGCTCTATATTTATAATGGGTACGTGAACATTGCTATAGCTATACATTTGTTATGGGTATATATACATCGCTAGATGTCAGTATAAAACATTTTGTTAAATGAAATTAACATAAATCCACACAAATTATTGCCCAGATAAAAAAAATTAATGCAAAGATTTTTTAACCCTAAAATGTGAAAGTTTACTCTCCCAGATATTTAGCCATGACGTGCATATTTAAAATCTATATGTATTCAACTCTTCTATTTTTTAAATTACAGAGCTGTCACCTTGGAAAGCAATCCTAATATAAAACAAATAGCCCTTTTACATGATGATCACCTTTCACCTTTCAAGCGTGGTTTACCTGTGTCCTCAGACCTACATAAAAACACAGCAAGGTCATATCAGGCTATAGTTTACTGGGGCTGCCCTAACAAATTACCACACAGTGGGTGTCTTAAATAAGTGAAAATTATTTTCTCACATTCTGAAGACTGAAAGCCCAAGGCTAAGGTGACGACAGGTTTTGTTTCTCCTGGTGGCTCATGCCTTGCCTTGCAGAAGGCTATCTTTTCATGGTACCCTCACAAAGCCTTTGCTCTGTCTGGCGTGTCTGGCTTTTCTTCAAAGGACAGAGTCATCCTGGATTAGAGCCCACGCCTGTGACCTTGCTTATCTTTAAGTAGCTCTGGAGAAGCACTATCTCCAAAGCTACGTTCTGAAGTAATGGAGGGCTAGAGCTTCGGCCTATGAATTCAGAGAAGAACAATTTAACCCGTAACATTGCCGCATTGTTTCTAAATTTTCTGATTAGAATGATATATTAAAGATCAAGTTTTAATTTGGTCTTTTCTGTTAGTAGAAGTATAACCTAGCATAGAAAACATGGAGCATTTTAGAATGAAGGCTAAATGTTTCTTATCTAAGAACAGAAACTGCAATGTATATTTGTTGCTATATGCTGCTTAGTGTCTCAGAAACAGGAGGAAGATAGGAGAAATGTATCTGTACGGTCTAAGACCAAAATCCTGAATTTACTCAAATGAGAGTCTATATCAGCAATACTAAATGCTTGAAATATTCATGAATTTTGAAAGAAAACAAATACATATTGGTTACCACTTTTGCAATTTCAAGTAATTTCCCAATTTGTAATTTGTAGTTGAATGATGCCGTATAAGTAGCATTTTAAAAGTATCACTATAGCTAGATGTAATAGTGCCTGCCTGTAGTCTCAGCACTCAGAAAGCTGGGGCAGAAATACCTCACATTTGAGTCCAGCCTAACCTTCATAGCAGATTCAGAGCTAGCCTAGATAACATAGTGAGAACTTGTCTCAAAAAAACTAACAAAGAAATCAAATACTGTCCTTTAAAAAAAAAAAAAAGCAACCAAAAAACTGTCAATATAAATTTTTACCAGGAAGAGCTTACCACACCTCAGTGGGCAACTAATATGACAGTTCTTAGATTCCATCCATATTGGTGCTGTTAAATACAATAGGAACCCATATATACAACTTAAATACTCTAGTGGCTGCAGTAAAAATTAAAAGTACACTTAATTTTGCTAACATTTAATGCGCAATATGCCATTTCAATATGTGATCCATTAAAATCAGAAAATTTTAAATTTGTTGTTGTTTTATCTAAGTTTTCAATAACCTGGTATTTGGGCTAAGAATATAACTTAGGGCCCAGTATGTGGACCTTAAGTTCAGTGCCCAATATCACAAAAGAATAAACAAATAAATAAAACTCTGGTGTTTGTTTTCCCTTACAGGACTTCTCAGTTCAAGCTAGCCACATTTCAAGAGCTTACTAACCAATTTGAACATAGAGGTTCAGATAGGTCAATGGTTAAAAAAACATGTTGTATAAAGTATAACATACTCATGTGCTTTGCTAACCTCTTTCTGAAATACTTATATCTATTTTAAAATCTGCTAAGATGTTTTGAGCTACTTGGAAAGAAGATTCCAAATCAAATGCCTTAATCGAAAATGAAACCAATTACCCAAACAGCAAGAAATTTAAAGCTAAGGTGGCTGGGAATTCGGTTAATTTAGAAGCCTTTTGGAAGCACAAAATCCTCAGGTTGTTGTCATCTTTCTTTAGGGCTAAGGTGATCCTGCCATAGTTAAAAAGTGGTTGCCATGTGTCCTATGGCACATCCAACAGAAGAATAGGAATTTCTTTTTCCTTGAAACTTGTTCCAAAAGACAGGAATGGTTTCCTGGAAATTATCCCCTCAGTACAAAAGAAGAAAGTAAGGAAGGAACAGAGGAACCAAAAAAGGAGTAGGGAGGGAAAAAAAGAAATGCATGAAAAAAATAGAAAATGAATAGCAAAACAGCAGCTATAAATTCAAATATATCAAAAATAACATGAAATGTGAAAGGACTAAACAATCTAATCAGATATTAATGTATTTGTTGGCTTAGATAATACAGTCCAGCTAGACATAACATAGTTTTATTTGGTTTTAATGTCATTAACAGGTGAGAATTTGAATTTTGATTACAGTCTTTCTTTCTCAGATAAGATAGAATCCTAGTGTTGTTTTAATTTGTATTTCTTTAATGGCCATAACAAATGTTGGCCAGGCTGCAGAGGGAGTGAAAAAGGACGGAGGATGCCTTCTACATTGTTGGTGGCAATGTAAACTAGTACAGCCACTACGAAAATCAGTACAGAGATTTCTCAAAAAATGAAAACTAAATATTACATTTGACCCAACTTCCCCTGAAAGAGTTCAGGACATACTATAGTGATACATGTATATCCATGTTTACAGCAGCACAATTCATGGTAGCTAAATCTTGGAAGTATTCCGCACGTCCATCAATGAATGGATAAAGAAAATGTGATATTACACACAGTGGAGTACTACTCTGCCAAAAATAAGGATAAAACTTCATGCATTTGTAGGAAAATGAAGGCACCTTAAGACCATAAGACTAAGTGAAATAAATCACACACACAAACTTAAATATCACATGGTTTATTTTATATGAGAAACCCAAAATAGAAATAAAGTACAAAATATAAAATCAATAATAAGTATTAGGGAGACAGATCTTTCTCAAATGGAAAAGGGGTCAAGAAATGGAGGAAGGGGGAGGGAGGGGACAGGGAATGGAAAAAAATAAAATGATTTATGTACATGTGTCTACTCCCCATGAAGAAGGTAAACAATCATGTCCTATAAGCATCTACTGATTAAAAAATAGGCAAGAACTCATTGGAATTCCAGTTCTATTAACCTATTAGTAGAACTTTCTCCAAGATCTAACAAATTATTCCCACATATTGAAACTTTTTTTATTCTTTTTAATTCTGAGAGACAAAGAACTAAAAAGTCAGGGTATCAAATGAGTCAAGAATGGGGGCATTGACTACTAAGATAATCACAGGAGCGGAGGCAGAAAGAAGACTGTGGCTCAGTGCCCACCTCTCCATGATAAATGATGCTGTCAATGTAACCAGCTCCCTGCCTCCTGGGTTCTTGTTTTGAGGCCATAAAGACTAAAGCAACAGAATACAGCAAGTGGTGAGGAAGAGTAGGTAGCTGTGTGTTTTACTAGAAAGAACACAGAACAGGCCTCAGCAAACAAGGAGGCAAGAGGACTCCAAGGAAGCACTTGAATCCAACGTTGCTATTCAGCCAAGGCGCACAGTGTGTGCAAAAACTCAGGTGGCTTCTTTGCTGTTGCCTGCTACCACCTACAGATTTTAAGTCTTTTGTCTTTGGCAACTCTGGCTTCCCTTAAGAGGATTTCATGTGGTCAGGGATTTGGATTTAGGTCAGTGGTATAAACGCCGGCCTAGCAAGAGCAAGGTCGTGAATTTGATCCCTGGTACCAAAAACAACTCCATCACCACCACAAAACACTATTTCATGTGGCTGTTAATTTACTGAGCTTATTTAGTTCTGCTCAGGACTTTGCCCTTTGTCTGTTCATTTCCTTGTCTCGCTCTGCCTGTGCAGAGGTGACCTCTGACTGCTGTCGGAGGTCCTGAGCGTCCTTACCTGGAGCTGTTTCTTTGTTGAAAGGAGTCACTGGCAGGATAGTAGGCATGGCCCACAGTGAGGTCTGGAAGTCAGGACAAGTTGCCCACAGAGAACCTGTTTGTGTGTCCATCTGTAGCATTAGCTGTACATTTACAAGTTTTACACCTCAGATTTGACCAACCACAGGGTGAAAACATCTGAAAAATGGTTGTCCCTGTAGTGAACATATATGCAGTTTTCTTTTTGCTACTGCTGCTTAAACAGTATAGCATTAAAATGTTTTACATAGCATTTCTCTTGTTTTAAGTATGGCAAGCAATCTAGGGATGACTTAAAAGAGCACAGGAGGTGTTGTAGTTTATACACAAACACTGCACCACTGTGTGTAAGGGATTTTGGCACCTGCAGACTTTATTATTCTGCAGGGGCCCTGGAACCAGTTAGTTACGTTGGGAGACCTAGGGCTCACTGCAGATAAAACTGGTGGGACGTCATACAGTTACCACAGGGTGGGGCTTAGGTGTCGAATGAGGCAGGCTGATTTTATATGTGCCGCCAAAGGAACCACAGGCAGCCTTATTTTAGAGTTTTATACCTACGTGCTGTCTGTCACTACTTTAGACTGGTTGGCATAAAAGTGACATTTTTATTTTAAGAACAGACACAGCATCTCCTTTATTGGCAGTTAGGAAATTATCTATCAGTTTGATTTTACAAGATCTTCTTATATGGTATGAATTACTAATCTATTTTTATTTTTTTAAAGGGTAAAACTAAACAGAACAAAGCAGATCAGAAGAAAACGATGTAAGTGGCACAGATTTCACAGCATGACAACAGGAGATCTACAGTGGCTGCCATAATGTCTCTTGTTTTCTTCTAAATAGTTGTCTATATCTTCACACACAATGAATTCATACAAAACAAAATAGTATAAAACTGATCAAAACAGTAATGAAGGCATTACAGACCTTCAAAACCAGAAAGTATGAAAATTAACAATGGCTGTCATAATGTCTCTTGTTCTCTTCAAAATAGCTGTCCATACCTTCATGTATGTTCAAGTTAAACAATACAAAACAGACTAAAACCACTCTGAACAAAGAATAAAAGCATTACTGGATTTCACAGCATGACGATATGGAATCAGCAATGGATACCATGATGTCTGTTTTTCTCCAAAGTAGCTGTTCATTTCATCACACATAATATAATCAACTCTCATAAATTGTTTAGAAGTTCTAGGCACATACAGCCTCTATGTGTATACCTATCTGAATTATTAATTTAAAATGAACAAGTTTTATTTGCAAGCATGTAAGTTTTTTAGATTTAGCTGTAAGAATACTGAGAGTACTGCATTTCTGAAGGCCAATTTTAGCTAAGGAATGAAAAGATTTCGGTGCCCTTTTACAGCTGTTACTGTGGCCACTTTGCCTCATTGAACCACAACAGCAACAAGTTACAGGTGTAACTAGAGCCTGTTAGCAATATGGTGGCTGAATTCCACCTTGTATAAGTAGAATAAATTATTATTAATTGTTACATGTCTTGTTGGTTACATGTTTTTCCTTGGTGTTTAACACTGAACTAAAATGAAACCTGTATTCCTCAAAATTAACCTCATATACCACCTGCCTGGCAAGTGTGAGGTTGTGAGTTCAATCCCCGGCACCCAAAAAAAAAAAAAAAAAACCTTCATATATTTAAGTCAGATAAGACTTCTCAGTGTTATTTTTGGGCCCATAAACAGAGCTTCTTACCTCCTCTACCAGAACAAATCATGGTCTTGTTTAACCATTTGGTTTCCCTTGAAGGCATGGAAGATACTTTTTCTTTGGCAACTCTCCTATTAGTACAATGTACATCAGTTGATTTATGTCCTCTAGGGTCTAACAATCTCGCTACTCAGGAGGTTGGGTGGCTCATCAGAGTTGTAGGATCTTGTATAAAGGCCTCTTTATGTCCTGGGTCCTTCTTGACCTTGGAGGACCAGAGCCAAAATATTCACTGTGCTTTTATCCCAGTTACTTTTTTCAATTTTTGTCTCTAAGCTTCAGTTACTGAATACTCAGCAGGTCAGTTACACCAGTATTGAGTGGGAGCAGTGAGTTTAGCTATTGTAATTTTAGCTGGGTAACAAGTACCTTGAAACATGAAATGTGACCGGCAGACAATTAGAGACATTTTTAAACCATGATTACCTTAGAATTAAAACTTACAGAATAGCACAAAATAACAGTTATAAAGTCTTAGCAGAAATTTTTGAAATCAAGAGTAAACATACCATTTTATCATAACTATGTCCACATTATTATGTTAGAACCATTGTGCTTTGTCCTTGAAAAGTATATTTAAATTTTTATTAGTATAAAATACTTCATCATAGAAAAGGAATATAGATTGTTAGATGAGATATTTGTTCACTGTCTTTATTATAAAGTCAAGTTTGAGATCTTGTCTTTTTATCGTTTTAGCTGGAGAAAAATCAGCCTTCTAAAATCCTTTAAATTGGCCTCAAGTTTATAAAAGATAATGTTTTGGGGACAAATATTGAGCTATTTATAAGTATTTAAAATGAACTGTATGTCTTTATGGTGTCTTCTGTATACTTTTGGGAAAAGATAAAAAGAAAAGAAAAATACAGAATGCTGTTTAGGTCCCTCAAAGTCAGGGTTTGTGGGCCACCAGTCATTGCAAAGTTGCATTGCATGTGCAGCCAGTTACCCCAAAACCAGCATGAGACAGCAGCTTGTCTCACTTTTTGTCATGATTAGTTCACACATATTTGCCACTCATATAAAGATCTGTTGTCTATATCCAGAAAAAGCACCCTTCATTAACAGGTGGCCTTCATTAACAGGTTAGGAAGATAAGAAAGAGGAGTTGTACACAACAGCTGGACTTTTATTCAAAAAGGTACTCTAAAGATCTGCATATTTGGGGACCTATGACATATACAGGAATCTCATAGAAGGTTTTAAAAGTCTGGAGACATCTCTTAACAATTATAAGTCCCATACTGTTATAACACAACCATATAACAATTATAAAAAGTTTCACCACTTCAAGTAATATTAATTAGAAAGCCACTGGTATAATGAAATGCTTTTTCAGCTTTGTATCCTTGAAGGCCTGTATATTTGAGATATAGATAGATAGATAGATAGATAGATAGATAGATTGCTGTGAGATAAGCAATAATTAGCAATCATAAGCTATACACAAAATTTTTCGTATATATTTACTTTATTCTTACACTAAAGGCACAATGTAGTTCTTTTAGACAGACATACAGCAGCCACCATGGGGAATAGGAAGAGAATCAAGAAGCCAAACCAGGCCTTCCCATGGCCAGCCAGTGCGCGGGCTGTGAGACAGGAAGAACAATCCCCTCCCACATAAGCAACGGGCTGATTCAGAGGAGGTCAGACTGAGATGGTAGCAACTGAAGTAAAAAAAATAATAATAGTTTAAGGCTTTTATTGTTTGATTGACTTTGCAAGCCTAAAGCTGATAGTCTTAGCGTCTATTTGGAGGATAACAATATGCATTACAGCTATTGTGGGGGATTTCCTTCTGTTTTGTTTTTGAAATCCAATGTTTTGTTCTGTTTGACTGTTCTGTTTTATTCCTGCATCTAGTAAGCTGAGCAACTATTTTGAAGATAACATTATGCAATATAACACCATTGTTAAATTCCTATCTTGTTTTGAAAATCTATATAGCTATTGTTGGAGGCGGGTTTGTTGTTGTTGCTGCTGTCTTTTCACTTTTGTTGTTTTTTGTTTGTTTCTTTTTTCTCTACAAGATGTAATCACACTGACAAGAATTAAATACATTTTTAAAGACCATATATGTTTAGGAAATAGTGCTGCTGATCACAAATAGACTTGTTACTCAGTATACATCTCATTTTTTTACAATAACAAAGTGTTCAATTAAAGCCAATAGATGTAGATCAAATTTCAAATGTCAGAACCTAACTTAAAAAGAAATGTCAAATTTTGATCATTTCATATGTTTAAGAACTAGACATATAAAAGAGAACACCCATTAATTACTTTGTATGCATTAAACTTATATCCTTTTAATTCTACAAACTTAACTTCAAAGCTCAAGCTTATAGTATATCTTGTTTTTGTATACATACATATCTATTGCCAAAAATGTTATGTCACAAACTAAGATAATAGTTGTTTATATAACCCATTATAAACTGATTATTGAAAACATTTTTAAACCAACATTTGACTTAACTTTTAAAATTCTATTCTAATAATCAAAAGTTTGATGGCAGAAAACACAAAAAACTAAATACAGTGTAGAACCCTTGTTATTAAATCTGATTTTGTAAATTTAACCAAGAGCATCTCAATATCTTAAGAAAGTCTTATTGTTTTGTACATAGAGAATTGAATCTTTTAATTATAACTAACTTAAATATATTATAGTAATATACTTAATAACATTTGTTGGGGTGTACTACCATAAAACTTTGGGGGAAAAGTGAAGTCCCATCAATGGATAAAAACTAAATAACTTAGTTCAGGCAGCTGCTTTTTTTAACCACAGAGGGGGAGGGGTCTTGTCCAGCAGTTTTTCCAAGTCCAAGGAGTCTCCACTTATTTATTTTAGCAATTGTTTTATGACTTATGAGAATCATTTTGTCTTAGTTACTTTTCACTAGTCACTGAGACAAAATACCTGATGCCCAAAGTTGGGAAAGGAAAGATTTATTTCTTACAGTTTTGGAGGTTTCAGTCCATACTGAGTTGGCTCCAAGGCGGGGTGGCATGGCGGGGCCACAGTTCATGGCGGCTGCAAACAGCAAGGCAGAAACTGGCAAGAAAGAAAGATACACCTTCTTCCTGCCATTACATCACATCCTGGCTCCACCCCTTGGGAGAGTGTAGCACTGACACCACCAATCCAACCACTAGACAATGAACCAATCACAAATGTACAATGCAAATACATGAGGCCTGGGGGCCACCAACATAAACCATGACACATTTGTAACAGTTAACACTTTTTAAAACTATGTATTATCATTCAACCAATGAAAAATTCTTAAGTTATGGTATACAGAGAACAATAGGCACTGTATTTATAAAACCAATTTTTCTACCATTTTGATTAAATAATGATATGAATGGAAACATTTCACCAACTTTAAAGATATCTTTACTCTTACCAGCTGATTCAAATTTCCCTGCTGTTAAGCTTTGTGCACCAAAAAGCATTTGGGCTACCATGAATGTCTGTGTATTTATAAGCCAAACAAAGTAGCACATATATCCGAAAATTGACATATGGAAACATATACATCTATTTAAATAAGTAATCTTTATGCTATCAAACTTTAAGGCTTTTATTTGTTAGTCCTATAGAAGTCCCATTAGCCTTTATCGTTAATGCATTAAATGAATTTGGCTATTTCAAAAAATCTGGATAACTGTTTTTTATGGAAGGTCCAAAAAACCAGAAAAATAAAAGAAAAATAAAATTAATATGAGCTCAAAAAGCTCTAACAAAGCAATTTTAGGCACCTTAATCAGTTTAAATGAACAAACAAGAAACAGACACACAAAACAGTTATTTTAAAATCAGAGTGCACTGTTAGAAGTATTTGCCAAGTTCTGCTATAGCAATCTGTTACAGCTATAGGTTTATAATTATAATACTAGTCAGAACCTTTGTTTTTTTAGTCAGAACATTTTTTAGGGGTAACCAATTAGCACAGAAATCTGTTGTAATAAATTAACACTAGTCAGAGTAGACAGGGAGAAAGCAACACCTCTTTACACTCTGAAAGCAAGGACTATTTAAAGAGGGACTAGACTGATGGTTGATCTTCATCTCTGATTGGAGCTGCTATAGTAAATCACTCCTCTGACAGCTGTTTTCCTGTGTTAAGGGCAAACTGCCTTTGTAGACTATTCCCCTGTGTCCAAGGAAAACTGTTGGGTTTGCACTGGCCTAGCTGGGGACATGGGCAGCCCACTTCTTCTGAGTCCCAGTGGCCTTTGTAAGAGAGGGTATGAGATAAGGGCACCACCTTACATCTCTTGTTACTCTTTCCTTCTCCACCTCTCTCTGCTTTCTATGACGAGAGTGTAGATTCCCCACTCTGTGAGCAGGTCAGCTTTAGCTGCATTGTGTTGACCAGTTGTCCCGGGAAGGTGTGCCAGAGGTTGATCTTCATAGTGGATAGATGGGTTTGAGCTGAATGAATTTGAGGGCCCCAGGAGTGACAGAAGGCCCTCAGAAAGATATCCCTTAGCCCAGCCTCCCAGAGAGAGGGCCAGTCCTGCCAACCAACTTCTGTTTAGAAAAGTAACCCAGAGTCTAAAAGTGCACTGAGTTCCAAAACTAACTCCCCATGAGCTGGAATGATAAAAGGACCTGGGGTGGGAAGGATTTTCTTCACTTCAACCTTTGTGCTATCAAACCTTTCTCAGGGAATCTAGGGGGTTATCTGTTAGGTACTGACTCAGTGAGAGTTAGGATGGAGCCGAAACACCAGGGACCTCAGGGACTGGGGGGTTTCTAAAATTTGGGCTAGACTCCTGACTTATTCCTGGCCCAGGAAATGTATCAAGATATATCTGAAGAGAGGGATCTGTCATATCAGTGGAGAGAAAAAATCCAAACTTGTAGCTCAACACTTAATGAAGGCTTAAGAGAAAACTCTGACAGTGTCATCTCAGGTCATCCTGGAGATCCCCAAGTGACCTCTGACCTCATAGAATAGTGCAGGTGGGGAAAATAGACAAGTGGAGACCTCCCTGATGGTTACTCAAGCAGGTTGTCAGATCTCAGCTTCCACTGAGGGTCTTTTCCTTGCCCACCTGGGAGTAGCCCCAGCTAGAGGCTCTCAATTGCCGCCCCAGTTTTTGCCAGTTCCATGCAACCAGAAAGAAATCCAGCGCCCTGTCTGACAAACCTTCCCATTGATTTCAGTGGGGATTGACAGAAGGTGCTGAGGAACTTGTGCTTTGCTTTGAGAGTGACAGCTGCTCTAAGAGCTTCTTGAACTGGCCAGCAGAGTACCCCCCCATTTCTTGGTTTTCTATAAAAGGACAGAGAAGGAGTATGAGCTGTAGACGTGTGGTCTGGCCTTTCTGCCATGCTTACCTCTCCTATAGAAGATGAGTGCCCCGTGTTGAGTGACAAAGACGTAACCAGCTCCTTCCCCTCTGGATTCTTTTTCTAAGATGACAAAAGATTGCAGCGACAGGATATAGCAAGCAGTGCGGAATGACCGGGCATGTATTTTATGAGAAAGCTCAAAAGAGAGCCCTCTGTAGATGCGGGGGCAAGAGGACTCCAAGGAAGCACCCAAATACGTAAGTTTACACATAGCTCTCTGGAGAGCAAAGGAGCAGAGTATGTGCAAAAAACAGCAGGTGGATTCTTTGCTGCTGCTTCCCATCCCCAGAAGATGTTCCCAGTTCTTTGTCTCTTACAACTCGAGTTTCCTTTGAGATTTTATCTCACACTGTCAGTTTATTTCATTTGTTTAGTTTTATTCAGACCTTTGCCCCTTTGTCTCTCCCATTTCTGGTCTCATGAATTTGAGGTGACAGAAATTAGGAGTAGAGAGCTATAGAGACAAGATCTTTTAAGTCTCTGTAGTGTCTGTTATCTAGTAGTTATTATATTTGGCACTCAGGAAAACACAGAGAAATAAAACATAGTTCCTGATCATAAAGAAGAGTTCAGTAGAGTAGGGGAGACAGCCTTGCAAAGAAATGAGTTTTGTGCATTGATACAGGTGTAATAATTAAAGTAGGCTCCAGAATCAAAGGAGAGAAAAAAGATCAAATCTCATGTGGGAGATGAAACAACCAAGACAGCCTTGAAAAAAGAAAAATTCTGAGGTGTCCTGGATTTAATTACAAAGCTAGAGAGTGGAGTAGAGAAGAAATAAGAAAGTTAATTAGTGAGCTATTGTCAGGATCAGCATAAGAATATTCTACATTCCTCAGTTATGTCAAACCTAGCCATAAAAGCCCAGCCAGTGGATCCCCGGTTCCTATGCCTTCTGTTTACATATAAACTTTCCAGGCTACTAAACTCAACCAGTCCAGCAGCAGCAAGTACTTCTGTCCTCTTTTCCCAAAACTTTCTGCACTTCAAGTTATCCCACATTGCTTATATATAGTCAATAAGCACTTGGCTTTTAGGTCTGGGGACATATTTCCAGTGGCTCTCAAGCCTTGCTGTGAAATAGTTTCAGAACTTGTTCCAGTGAGACAAAAAGATAGAGCTGGGAAAGAACACAGGACAAGATCCTGGAACACGTGCTCAGGACAGTTCTCAGAATCCTGCAAGTCATGAAAACTCTAGCAGATTTTTTAATAGGACTGCCTAGACCTAAGAATAGCACAGGAAATACGAAAAAAGACAATTGCCATTAGGTGCTCACTATTGTGCCTCTCATGATAGCCCGCCCTACAATATGGGGTATATTTTTATTTTTTCTCCCCTTTTCCTTGGCCCAAACTCATTCCACAGAGCCCATTTTACCCCTCATTTTTTTAATAAATGTGAAACGTTGCCATTGTTTATACTTGTTTCATTGAATTCTTTTTCCAGCACGGAAAGGACCTAGAAATCACCTCTAAAGGAGACTCCAACATTCCAGAATCTGCTAGCACCAAAACCTAGTTCCTTTTTTGCTAACATCTGAAGAATTCAAAATCCTTTTATTTTAGAGAATGTTTCATGTCAAGAGTTTGGGATTAACAGCTTCTAGAGAGAAATGCAGCTTAACTATTTATTCTACCTGGGAATTAATTCAACGCAGTATTTTATTCGTAGAAACAGAGGTAACAGGAGTCCTAGAGCTGAGAAAGAAGAGGAACCACAATACTGATGGTGACTCTTCAGCCGAGTGTGAAAAATGATAGAACCTGAAGTTAGATAGTAATTATTAAACCCACCCATGACAAATGGTTGACAAAAGTGATCTAAGATAAGTGGCAAGTTCAGTAGAGTTGGCCAAAGAGATGTAGACAATACCAAATACTTGAAAATCCAGGTAGTTTATTTCTG
>PVJX010040720.1:0-15041 GCA_004027295.1 Dolichotis patagonum | reverse complement strand
GGGGCAGACAGTGGAGTGGAACAGAAAAATAGACAACCAATGGCAGAAAAATAGAATAGCAGAAATGAGGCAGAGAAGATTGGCTGTAATCTCTAGTATAGAAGGCCTTGAAATACTAACAGAAACACAGGCAGAGTAGATCAGGAGATAGGGTCCATTGAGAAGCTCTATATAGGGAGGCAGTGGGACCCAAAATAAGCAGTGCACCCTATGGGAGTGAAAGGGGAGGAATTGTCTAAAAAAGGAAGGCAGAGGATATTATTAATTGGGTAACAAGATTTAAAATTTTCATTATTCTCATCACTCTGCTTGGATGGATTACGTGCTGTTCCAGTTTGTCTACTTACACTAGACTTGAGGACAAGGTCAGCTATCCCAAAAATAAGAGGACATATTATGGTAATCACCCTTAATTTCCTTTCAACTTAACCAGAAGCCCTGTATAACTTACACTGTCTTATTATGACTGATCTTATTTGAATTTGGTTTGTTAGCTCTTTTGTATTGATTGATTTTATTTAAATCTGTTATGATTGATAGCATCAAGTCTAAGAGTACAGGCAACTACACTGAAGATGACAAGATTCACTAAGATACCCACTCTGGTTTGATTATTACTTGCTTTTGAAGTCTTATAATATATCTCCAATGCTTTGTTTTTATTAATGTTGTTATACACTGCTGAGACATCATGGTAACCATTGTAGATCACCTTGTATTGTGGTTTTACATGACTTTTTGCTTCATGCTTTTCTAGGAATTGTTTTGTTTTATCTTGCTTTGTTTCATTTTTTCCCTCTAATACAGAAAGGATAGATATACATGTAGAGACTCATGCATGTGTAGAGCTTATAAACAGTTTATGAGAGCCAACTCTATAACCCATGTTGAAATGAACAACTACTTTGAAGAAAAAGAGACACTACAGTACCCAGTGCTGATTCCGTAATGTCATGATGTGAAATCCAGCAATACTATCATTCTTTGTTCAAAGTGATTTTAGCTTGTTTTGTTTTGTTCAAGTTCAACACACATGAAGGTATGCATAGGTGTTTTGAAGAGAATGAGAGACACTATGACAGCCATTCTTGGCTTCCCTATTGTCTGGTGTTAAAGACCTGAAACGCCTTCCTCATTCTGTTCAGATCAGTTCCATACTATGTTGTTTCATGTGAATTCCCTGTATGTGACAATATGAACAACTATTTGGAAGAAAACAAGAGTCAGTATGATAGAGTGTGAATATCTCTGATTGCCTAGCTTTGAAATTTATGTCTCTTACATTGCTCTCTTGTGACCCGCCTTGTTCTTTTTTGTTGTGTTTAATTTTACCCTTTTGATATAATCGCATGTATGTTTCAGTGTGTAAGATGGATGAGCATATTGCTGTTTTTGTCAGATCATGGAGCAGAACTGTTAACAGTGTCACTGTTTGAATGTCTACTTTGCGTGTTTTAATTTTGTAATTTGAACAACTATTTCCAAGATGTCAGTATGTAATGATTTCTTAGTGTTTTTTTTTTTTGTTGTTGTTGTTCTTTTCCTTTTTTCTTTGGAATTCTGTATTGTTGCTACCCTTTTTTGTTTTGTTCGGTTTTTTTTTTCCTCTTTAAATAAAAATTTTTAAAAAGTTCTGTACGAAGGAAGTGTAGAATTGTTAGGAACATAATTAACCAACTTTGCCATGGAGGCAGGTGTTTGCACAATATGCTTAGAATATAGTCCTATCATTAATCAATATTTGACTGTATTCTGCTAGTGGATGCAGTAAGACTTGCTAATTGGCAAAAGATGTGGAGTAGAGTGAAAGGATGAGACCTGAGTGTTTAGTGCAGAGCTGTGTAAAGTTATTGCATTATACAATGGGAAGTACAGAGAGAGAGAAACAGATTTCAGAAGGACAATGACTTTCCAGTTATTAAATTTCATTTGCTTACTGGGCATTGTTATGGTTTGGACCAAGACTGTCTCCCCAAGGCCTTCCTTGCTAACTGCAGGGCTTTTTGCAGATCATCGTATCCTGAGGGCTGTGGCTGATTTGCTGTTAGGAGGCAGGGTCTGACTGGAGGAGGAAGGTCACTGGGGGCGTGGCTTGGGATGGTATATCTCTTCCTGGCTCCACCCTTCTCCTTTTTGGCCGCCATAACTTGGGTAGTTTTCCTCTGCTATTCCCTTCTGCCACACTCTTTTCTGCTTTGGAACAGAAATCTCTAAAAGCCATGAGCTGAAATAAACCTCTCCTTTAAATTGTTAAAAATCGAGGCAGTAGCTAAGCAAAAAGACTGAGTAGTGATCTGAGTACAAGAGTTTTGTCTCAGGGGAGAAAAGAAAGCTGCAAATGGATAATTTAAGAATCAACAGCCCATAGATGAGACTAAACCAATGATGCAAATGGAAACACAGGAGAACCCTGAGGGAGGAATACAGCTATATAGTGAGAAGAAAGTCCTAAAAAGTCCTCTGACCTTTCACTCTTTCTACACTAGGGGAAGATGACTGAGAAGGAGTTGCTAGAAAACTCAGAAGTCCATGTTACCCTAAAAGTCAACAGCAAAAAAAGATTTCAAGAAGGTAACAGTAGTAACCATAGTCAACACTTCCTGAATGCTGATGGTTCTTCAAAGTGCTTTACACAAATCACAGAATTCTTCCCTAACCCCTTAACGTTAGAATAGTATTATCAACCTCTTGACAAATAAAGAAACCTAGGCACTGGAGGCAGCGTTCCCTCATGTTCACAGCTGGTTTAAGACCAGCAATCTGGCTCCAGAGCCAGTGTCACCCTGTGGCATCAGTGTTTGAGACATTCTTCCAGGCTGCTGAGAGTGGAGACAGACAAGACTTGATATTTGAATTTGGTGATGTAGAGGCCATTGAAGACCTTGATAGAATTTGCAGGTGAGGTGAGGTGAGATGAAGGCCTGGTGGGAGCAGCCAAAAGACTGGGAGAGCAGAGAACAAGGAACAGGATAAACATTTTGCTGGAATGGGATTGTGAATGACACACAGAAATAGGATCGGAGATGTTGCTGAATGCATGTTCATGGGAATGATGTACTGGAGAGTGACAAGGTGATAAACAGACACAAGAACCCAACTTGTGGGAACAAAATTCTTGAGTAGGTGCTGAAGGGTGAAACTCACTGCTTGGGTAGAGGACAGCTCTACGCGGGATAAAAACAGCACATAGGCCTGGGGCAGGAGTATTGTTAACCCGTGTAAAGATAGTCATCACAAAGGTGATCAGCTGAGAGGAAAGAAAAGAGAGAATGATCATCTAGAGAGTAAGGAAGAATTTTAGTAGCAAACAACAGAGCTGACAAGCACTAAAACCAATCAGAGTCTCTGGTCAAATATAGAAGCTAATTTGTTATTTTTCTTCATTGTGTATTTTTTATTCAGTGAGGGGCATGGAATAACTGGAAGTTGAGTTTGACCAGGGCTGTGATTTTCTCAAAGGAGTGAAGTGGGAGATAGATACATAAGTTATGTGAAAATAAATGTAAGAGACACATATTGTAATGATGCATAATGATTATAGAATCATTATGGAAAGTGAGGTCAATAAAAACTTGATGAGAGGAAACAGGTAGAATCAAAAGATGACTGTTCCTAGTGGGGTGAAATATTTTGGTGTATGTATATCAAAGCGTTGAGCTGGAAGGGTAGGCACTGTGAGAGAAACACTCAACACTGAGATGCTGGAGATGAGTCAGGGCTATAAACGTGTATACATGCTTGAGGTGTTGGGAGAGAAAAGGTAATTGAAATGAGGCTAAAGTCATACACAGATCATGTACATTTCTTCCTCTAAAGGAAAAGTTCCCATATACAGTCCAATCTGCATTTAGAATATTTTCTGTTCCACCAATGTATTTCTATGCTAACTTTATAACCTTTATACTTTATGATGTCTTTATAAAGCAAGTTCTTCTCGGTTTTTAACTTGGACAGTCATTGTACCCAATTGCAAAATAAACCTCTAAGGAATTCTGTCAGAGATTCTGCATTAAATTTATATGTTAACTTATAAAAGTGATATTTTAAAAAGTCTTCCCTGCAGAAACATGGCATATCTTTGCATTTATTGACCTTTAACTTTATATCCTTTAATATATATTAATTTTTATCTCCTTCATATCCAGGGGTGGCAAACCAATGGCACACATGCCACAGCGAGCGATTTGTTATCACTGAAAGCTGATCTGTCTTAAGACCTACCAGGAGCTCATTTCCTACAGGCTTCTAGGGGTTCCCTTGTGTTGTGAGAAAATGGTATCTCTAGAGAATACATGAACAAAAATCATGGCCATGTAGACTGGCACTTCCTGGAAATTGCCTGGCCCATTATGTCTCCATTTACCCTACATTTTAAGATCCTTTGCCATTGAGTTTTATATATAATGTCACTTAGCTTCTCCAGTTGGAGTTATATGTTATTTCTTATTCTTAGTTGTATATTTTCATTTTCTATTCCCGCCAACCTTGGTCAGACTTTGTGTGTGTTTAATCTCCTTTACTTGTATTTTCAAAGAACAATATTTTTACTTTTTATTTTAAAAACCTCATCGTTCACTTTTAAAAAAACTTTTTATTTTGCAATAATTTTGAATTTGTAAGAAGTTGTAAAGATGCTACAGAGAGGTCCAGTGTGCCTTGGCCTAGTTCCTCCAGCTCCAGGGTGATGAACCTATGGCACATGTGCCACAGCAAGCTGTTTGTATCACTGAAAGGTCTAAAACGTTCACCATCATGGCTCTAGACGATCATAGCTTGCAAATCTACACTACAACATCAATACCAAGAGGTTAATTCACTGTAATGTGTATGTATAGTTCTGTGTCATTTTATTACCTGTAAGTTAGTGTAACGACCACCACAATCAAGATGAAAGACAGCTCCATGCCCACAAAATCTCCCTTGTTGTGTCCCTTTATAATTATCCTCTACCATCCTTAACCCCAAGGAACTACTAATTTGTTCACTAACCATATAATTTTTATTATTTCAAGAGTGGATATTGTTCGGTCTTCCATGGCATGAGAAAGGAGAGAGAGAGAGGGAGAGAGAGAGAGACAGACAGACAGACAGACAGAAAGAGGCAGGGATCAGAAGAGAAAAGGCCTTTACTGAGGGCATAGGAGGGATGCTGAAGAAACACAGGCACACTCTGGAAGCTTTGGGAAAAAACTGAAGGCTTTTATTTGGAATATGACGGGTAGAGCTAAAGGGGCAGGTGGAATGATGTATTGACAGCTGATTCGAGGAACATTTGCACTTGTGCAAAAGTGGGTGGGTTCACCAGAAGAACATAGGGAGGTACTTTCTAGGAAAAACCTGTCATTCTCATCTTTTGGTTGTTAAGGGGTGACTTGCCCCTCTGGCTGCTTCCTGATGAACAGGGGCATAATGTTGGGGGTTGGGAGGGTTGACGGGATAACAGGTAGGCTTTGCACAAACTCACATGGTAGAGATGTTACTGAGGAAGAGGAGTTCTTTGGCAGTGAACACATGGATCTTAAATTGAATGAAGTTTAAAGACAGAAGGAACTATGAGCGAAACAAAAGAGATAATGGTGATGAGGGGGTTTAGGACAACTGGGTGAATTGGCATGACTGCATTATTGATGGCCCTGAGATCTTGTACTAATCGGTATGAACCATCTGGTTTCAGTACAGGAAGAATTGGTGTATGGTAAATGTGTAACCTTTAAGAATTCATTAAATAGCAGATGATGGATAAGAGGTTTGAGTCCCTGTAGATGTTTTGGGGCTCTCTGGTATTGTGGAACACAAGGAAAAACAGAAGGATCCTTGAGACAAATTAAAACCAGTGTAGCATGAGTGGCACATACAGGGTTGGAAGTGTCCTAGACTACTGTATCAGTGAGTGACGAGAGAAGAGGGAGGGCAGGGGTAGTGATGCATAGGCTTCGGGGTTCAAGTATGAGGGCTGTGGGAAGAGTGAACATAGAAGAAAAGTTGAGTTTTTGAAGTAAATCTCTGCCTAACAGAGGCACAGGACAGGTTGGGATGACTAAAAAGTGTGCATGGAGAGGAAATCTTGAAACTGACAGGGAATGAGGCTGTCTGTAGAGGCTGTGTTGGTTTACCATCAATCCCTACAGTGCAAACATGTGACTGAGCAGCTCGACCTAAAAACTCAGGTAACACACTGTATTTAGCCTCCATGTCAATGAGAAAAGAAAGTGTTTTACCTGAGATGCCCAATGAGACTTGGGGTTCTGAGAGAGTCACTTTGGTGGAAGCCATGGACTCTGAGCCCCGTCAATCTTCACCAGTGGTAAATCCAAGCTGATCGCTCAATGATGGACCCAGGGGCAGAGGTGGCTATGTTGGTGGCTCCTGTAGGGGCAGGAAAGTTGATGACTTATCCACTCTCCAGTGGACAGGGCAGTCAGCTTTCCAGCGGTCCTCTTGTTTACAGAGGGGACATGATCTTGGAGGAGGCCTCGGGTCAGGGCAAGCTCATTCCCAATGTCCTTCCTTGTTGCATTTGAAGCATAGTCCTGGAGGGACTATGGGTTTGGAGGTCGTATTGGCAAGTTCACCAGTTGGTGCATCTCTTGGAGCCCCAAGTGCTGTAGTAAAAAATTGATCCTGGAGTTTGGCTTGAGGTCTGATTTTTTCTAAATCCTGGTTAACTTGTAATTTGAGTTCTTCTAGTTTGTCCTGTTTTAAACATGTGTTAAAAACACATATGTTTTTAACCTGTGTTAAAAACATGGAAGGCCATATCTAAGAGATCTTTTTATGGGGCTAGAAGGCCTAGATCAGACTTTTTAAGTTTGATTTATATATCTGGCACAGCCTGGGAGATGAAGTGAAAATTAAGTAGAATAATTCTCTCAGGTGTCACAAGGTCCACATCAGTAAATTTAGTAAGGGTCTCTGTAAGCCACTGGGTTTTCATATGCCTGCTGTGTTTGTTCTCTTAATTTTTGATAGTTAACCTGTTTGCAAGAAATTTTGCAGAGGCCCTGAATAAGACATTCAGTCATTTGGGCTATATGTTTACAACCATCAGCATCATGTTGATAGCTCCATTTAGGGTCTTGATTGGGAACAGCTGTCACTCCTACAAGAAACTCTTGGTTGAATTCATGTCTCTTGTCTGCAATGACCTGAGCCACATGCCATAGCTTTGATTTTTGAGCAGGAGAGAGGGTGACAGAATAATGTAAATATCTTCATACATTAATTTATATGCCTGACAAATAAATTTGAGTTGTTTTGGAAATGAACAGGGTCTTCACTGAAAGAGCCTTACATGGTCCAAAATGTGTGAGAGATCAGCTATAGAAAAAGGAACATAAACATGGACAAGACCTTCAGTACTGGCAACTTCACAAAGGAAGAGGAAGGTTTGAGGGGTGGAGGCAGAGGAGTTGAGGGGGTAAAAGATGGCATCTGGTCGGTGATGACAGAGAAAGGTGGGGTGAGGGCCCTATGAGGATGTGTACGATGGAGAGGAGGAGAGATACGAAGGGCTTAGCAGGGCAGGAGTGAGGCAGTGTGAGAGGGGAGGATGGGTAGGGTACGCGAAAGTTGGAGGAGGCTGTGAGATGGAAAAAGATGGTGGAGATGAGAGGAAGTGGAGAAGGGAAGGATAAAGAGATGGTGGAGGATTGGCTGAGAGAGGGAGGGTCTTAACTGTTTTGGGAGGTTGACGGAGTTGAGAAGAGGGGAAAAGTGGGAGAGTGCTGTGGAGGTGAGGGGAGGGGGAGAAGGATGATGACAAAGGAGGAGGAGAGTTGAGTATTGGCCTTAGTGGGAGAATGTGATGAAGGGGGACTGAGGGCTCACCTGGGTATGGAGGAGGAAGGATGGAAGGGACCTCATCAATAAGATTGGGGTGGAGGGCTGGCAACAGTGTTGAGCAGAAAGGGGAGGAGAGCCTGTAGAGGAGCCAAAAGGATGAGTCACTTTACAGGACTGGATAAGGTCAGGATGTGCCCAGAGCTCAAACAGGTCCTGAGCATAGGGAATATCTCCCCACTTGCTGTTATGATAGCAGTAGTTATGCAGCTCCCTAATGGTATCATAAGCAAAAGTACCTTCTGTCCAGAGCTCAGCATCGTTGAGAAGGTACCTAGGTAAAGCAGTTTGGCAGAGGATAATAAGTGTTTTGGTCTAATTACTTTTTTTAGGCCCAAAGGGTCTAGTTGGTGTTAGAGGAGTATGTTTTTTTGGTAGGGAATCGTTATTTCCCATAATGAGCCAAATTAGGGCTGAGCCAACAAAAATGGGTCATGGACCTGTGGTGGGTCATCACCAACCACAGGATCCCAACAATTGTGTCCACCAGTCGTCACCAGGGGAGACAAAAGGGCAAGTGAATCCTGGAGGATAAGCAAGGGAGTGTCCGGGCATAGGCCTATGATTTAAGAGACAGGCATCCTGAGAAGAGTTGGCTCGCCTGTGAGAATCTGGAGAGATGACGCTGGGCCAGTGTTGGGTGGGTGGCAGCTAACAGTGGCAGTGGCAGGGATTCCCCATAAGGGAGAAAAGGAAGCATGAAAGAGAGAGTGCCTCATAGGCCAGGGGGAGCTTGGACCAGGGATAGACCCCCTAGGAGCAATGGCCTCTGGCCAACCTGTGTCTATCATGGCACCAACTATTTGGTCTTCCATGGTGTGACAGAGGAGAGGGAGAGAGAGAGAGAGAGAGAGAATGTGCACAAGACAAAAGGCCTTTACTGAGGGCACTAGAAGGTTGTTGAAGATACAGGGGCACCTTTTGGAAGCTTCAGGAAAAAGCCTTGGGCTTTTTATTTGGAATGTGACAGGGTGGAGCTAAATGGGCAGGCAGAATGATGTACTGACAGCTGATTGGAGGAGCAGGTAGGCTCTCGAGAAGAACACGGGGAGGCACTTTCTAGGAAAAACCTGTCAGATATACTTATGGGATAGTCACACAGAATGTGACCTTTTGGGTTTAGTTTTTTTTCTCATGCAGCATAATGCCCTTAGGAGACATCCAAGTTGTATATACCAATAGTTGTTTAGTTTTTATTGCTCAGTAGTATTTCATGATTTTGATATACCACAATAAAGGTTACTTATTCACTTGGAATACATCATGTTTGTTTCCAATTTTTGGCCATAACATATACTGGTCAGAAGATCGTGTGCAGATATTGTGTGGACATAAAGAAATATGATTTTGAAGTTATCAGTCTTGATTATTAATTCTCTATGACTTCCTTTTAATGTATCACAATTTCTAAGTGTTCTTTGGTTGATTATTTAATGTGACTCTTCCTTTTTAGCAATGGTAGCATTTAAGCTGTTTTCTGTTGAATATGTTTCAGTTATGCTCACATAAGGCTGGTCTTGAAACTCCTGAACTCAAGTAGCCTTCCATCATTAGTCTTCTAAGTAGCTAGACTACAGGTACATTCCATCATGCCTGGCTCTAATACAGTGTTTTGTTTTGTGTTTTGTGAGGCAGAGTCTCACTATGTAGTTGCCTTTGGACTTGCTTATAGAGCCCAGGTTGGCTTTGAACTCATGGAAATTCTCCTGCCTCACCTTCCTGAGTGCTGGAATCACAATTGTATGCCACTACACTTGGGGTGTCTCTAAATATTTTTATACCTAGTATTCTTTTTATTTGTAGTATTTGCTTTAATTACATCTTGGGGTAGGACTCAAAATTATTTTGATGATCGTGACCCTATCTTGTATTGGAAGGACTTATCTCCTCTTGGAAACTTATAAAGTTTTCTTGTAAACTTCTAGTTTATAATTCAGTCATGGTTACAGAATATGAAACAGAATCTCTTTACTTTTTGGTTACTATTAAAGTTTCCTAGGCCAAGAATTTGATTTGGCTTTTTCTTTCTGGTTTGTTCACGTTTCATGACCACTTGTTTTAGACTGAACAGTTGCGTCACAGGGTGAAGCTAGCAGCACGATAAGTTCATTTGGGAGGCGCCTTTGTAGGGCTTCTGACTCTTGAGTCTCGTCTGCAAAGATACCGTGGAGTATCGCAGAGCCCAGTTTGGCGCATCTAACTTTCCCTGGCAGTACGGAATTGGAGTCAAAAGAATATAGTACTCAAAGTGGAGAAGATAAAGATCAAGGAAAAACAGGACTGCCGGAAGAAAGAATACTATTAACTTCTACTTGGCAGATGGCAGAGCCTGTGTGTAGCTTTCACTCATCGTGATCCTTAAACTTTTCCTAACTCAGAGTATGTGTGACAGTTTTTTGTACAGACTGGGAAAAGGAAACTCAGAAAGAGTAAGTAATTTCTTAAGGTTGTAAATCTAACAAATAATGGAACTGAGGTTTGAATTTTTAAAAAATTACTTCACAGAAATAAGAAATTTAATGCATGTTATTTATAAAATATGAAGTTTTATGCAAGTACATCTATCAAGTAAAATATCCCTTGCATCTGTAATGTTTTGTGTACTTGAACTGTTAAATTCTGAAAGAGTCATTAAAGATGTTAAGAAAGAAGTTTACTGCACTGGAAATTTTAGCTTTATGTTATTTAATTCATGAAGAAATACAATGTATAAATTCTCTGCCACTGAATCTTTTATAGTTGTATAAATACTTCCTTTGTCTTGTTTAGTTAGAGCCTTGAATTTTACTTAATCTGATGATAATCTTCATCACGTGTTTTTGTTTTATTTCATTTTTAATCTTTAAAAAAATATAAAGTAGATTTTTGAAGAATAATATGATAAACACCTATTGAAATCCTACCCCATGTGTACTTATTCACATAAATACAGTGTGTCTTCTTTTGTACATGTCTTAAATTTGTATATAAAGTAGCATCAGTGATAAAATTTAGGTTTTCTCTTATAACTTTTGAGAAATTTGAAGGGCATGCAAAAAATTTCAGGAATTCAGATTTATTCTCAAACTTTAATAAGGCTTATGTTTGAGCCTAGAGTAAGAATGGACTCAAAGGTAGGTAAATAAAATGATAAAAACCTTAGTTCTGTGTATAAATTTTATGAGGAGACTTAGTTTGAAGAAGTCAAAGCAAAGAACATGGAAATGGAAAAATGCACACATTCCAAATGACCAAGTTGTAATGATTTAGAAACCCATTCCAATGTTCACCGAAGCATATCATTTGTAAAAATTGCATCTTATTCTTTGAGGCCATTATTTTCTGGATCACAGACCTATACTATGGCATTTCTGCAGCAAATAGGACATTGTTTAGCTCTGTAGGTAAGACATTACAGCACCTTGGAAGTTATGTTTTAGCTCTTGAATTTGCACATTTCCAATGCTAAGATCACTTGGCTTAGGACAGGACTTGACATTTGAGAGACAATGGTATAGAAAATAAGGAGGAAATTTCTTTTGATTTTTTTTTTTTTTTTTTTTTGGTATGGAGATCAAACTCACGATCTTATACTTACCAGGGAGGCACTCGAGCCACTGAGCTAAATCCCTGGACCTTCTTTTGATTTTTATTTCAGGAAGTTGCAGGGAAATAGACACAGAGTATCAAAGTCAGCTTCAGATTTGCTCTTCTCCTAGTTTTGAAACTTAGCTGTTGACTTTGTAAGGCATATGTTCAGGGCAGAGTTACAGACTGTCGGTCAGGCTGCATGGTCTTGTTTGACTGATAGCATATCTAAATCCAAGTCATAACCACCTAAAATGAAATTATAGTTTACTCTTCTTGTATGTATGTACTATATAATATTGTGCTTACCAAGGGCTGAATTATTTAAATTTAAATTTGTTTTCATTTTTGATATAAATATTACACATATTAATGGCATGCTATGTAAGGCTTGAATCAGTAGTTTTATTTTATTTATTATTTTTGGCTTTTTTGAGACAGGGTGTCACCATGTAGTGCAGGCTGGCCTTGAATTAGAGACAGTCCTGCTTCAGCCTCTTGAGTGCTGGGATTACAGGTGCGTACCACCACACCAGGCTGAATCAGTTATTTTATTTTATTTTATTTTATTTTATTTTATTAATTAATTATTTATTTATTGGTACTGGAGATTGAACTCACAACCTAGCGTTTGCCAGGCAGGTACTTAATCCTCTGAGCTAAATCCCCAGCCTGAATCAGTTATTTTAAATGAAAATTGCATATCAAGAAGCATAGCTGCTCTCTAAATAAACATATGTAGTTGCGATGTTATTTTGTTTTTAATTGTCCAACAAAAGAGAACCGGCCATATGTGAATGGGTGATAGTCGGATTCATGCTTCTAAGTGAGATCTTCCAGTTCTCCACGAGGGGGCAGCAGCTCTTCAGCAACACGAGCCAGCCTGAGGTGAAGGTCACGTTCAAGGCAGGCGCTCACGCCGCTGAGCTAAATCTCCAGCCTCTGATGGTCACGTTCAAAGACTAAATTTAGCCTCTGTCCAACTGAGAGTTCTTTCAAGACTGCTTTCCTTTGCTGGATTGCTTCTGTGACTTTCTTTTTCTCCCTCCCCTCCCCTCTCCTCTCCTCCTCTTTCTTCTCTCCCTCCCTCCCCCTCTCTCTTTCTTTCCTTCTTTTGTCAAAGTCTAGCCACAAATCACCTTATATAGATCTCAGCTTTCTGCTTCTGAAGTGGCTTAGGCTGAAGGCAGCAGACAGGCTCCGCAACAATCCAGGAGCCAAATACCAGGTCTGCATTCGTGGAAGCATAGTTGATCTTGCATTTTGGAGCAGAGAAATGCTTCCTTTTGATGGTATATCTTTATCTTTTTAAAGAAAAATTTAGGGGGTTCAATAGAAGTATATAAGAATAGAGGCTCAGTATTTCATAAAACTAAGTTAATTTAGCTGCTCAAGGTTACTTACTACTATATTCTGGCATGAAAACCATTTTAGAGATTAAAGATGAGATTATTGCCAGATTTGTTTTTGTGAAAACAGACACTGTTTTCTGGAAATACTCAGTTAAAGAGAAAGAATCTTAAATTGCACTTCGTTTTCCACCAAAGTTTAAAAATGAAATTCTTCAATGATTTTGACTCCCAAACACTGAATACCTTTGATTCTAATAGGCTTCCTTCTCCAAATGTTTCCAATTATAAGACAGTTCTGTGGTTGTACTCTTCATCAGACTCTGGCTCTGTCCTCTTTCTTGTCCTTTCTCTGCTTAAATGCTACTGTTTCTGGGTGAGTAGGACAGGCGTTTCTGAGGTAAGTGTGTGTGTAATGACAGAGTCGTGTTAGAAGTTTCGGAGTCTTTTTGCAGCTAACATTTTTGATCACACTACAGCTTACATGTTTATTGTTGATATTTCTTTACTTTTTTCTCTCTTCTCCTCTTTCTTTTTTGGGGGGAGGCGGGGTATTAGGAAGTATACCTAGGATCTTTGCACTGAGTTCTACCCCCAGGCCTTTTTTATACTGAGAAAACATCTCATTAAATCACACAGTTGCTCGGGCTGGGCTTGAACTTCCACTCTTCTTAACTTGGCCTCCCAGAGTGCCGGGATCACAGTGCACCAGTCTGCTGCTGGCGTTTCTTTCCTTAGACTTTGTTTCTATATTAGTTCTCTCTGCTTTATTTTAGCAAACTTGTTTTTCACACCATGTTTTACAGAACAATTTCCATATCCCTTGGCCATCACACATTTGAAATTCCATGGTACACTTGTCATAACTCATGAACCTATGTTGACACATCATTGTAAATCTAAGTCCGCGGTTTACACCAAGCTTCACTCTTGGTGGCCTATGTTCTGTGAGTTTCTGTGAGTATTTGATGATGAGCATCTTGCAGGCAGAGTAATATCATACAGAATGATTTCACTGTCCTAAAATTTCTCTATGCCTGTTTACTCTACTCTCCCTCTTAACCTCCGGTAAACACTGATGCTTTTACTATCTCCATAGTTTTGCCTTTTTAGAATGTCTGATTAGTTGAAATTACTATTGTATATAATGCTTTCAGGTTGACTTCTTTCTCTTCATAGAATGTATTTAAATTTCTTCCACATCTTTTTACAGCTACATAGATACATTTCTTTGTAGCACTGAAGAATAATCCACTCTCAGGTTGTACCAATTTAGGTACTGCTAGCTCTTTAAGAACATCTTGGTTGCTTCCAGATTTTATCAAGAAGAAAGCTGATACTAACATCAAGCAGATTTTCCTCAGATTTAAGTATTCAGTTCATTTAGAGGAATACCAGAAACTGCCAAACCACCTGCCCAAATGGCTACAGTGTTGCACTTCCACCAGCCATGAATGAGTTCTGCTCTTTTTGTTTGTTTCGGTACCAGAGATTGAACTCATGGCCTCACCTTGCCAGACAGGCCCGGGTGCCACTGAACTATATTCCCAGCCCAGTGAATGAGTTCTTAAGTTTTCATATCTTCATGAATGTATGGTGTCATTAATGCTTTGGATATTACCGTGCTGATCGGTATGTAGTGCCATATTATTGTTGACGTAATTTTCAGTTTTTCAGTGACATGTTGATAGTCTTTTGAATTGCTTGTTTACCATCTATATATTTTGGGGGGAGGTGTCTATTAAGTTCTTTGGCTTCATTTTTAGTTGAGATTTTTTGTTTTCTTACTGATGAACTTCAATATCTCTTTCTATATTTTAAATAAAACTCCTCCATCTGATGTATTTTTTTGCAAACATTTTCTTCAATTCTGTGGCTTATCTTTTCATTTTATTGAAAGTGTCTTTTGCAGAGAAAAAATTATTTTTTTTTATTGGTACCAGGGATCGAACTCATGACCCTATGCTTCCAAGGCAGGCACTTGTGCTGCTGAGCTAAATCCCCAGCCCTAAAAATTACTTTTAAATAAGTCTAGCTTATTAATTCTTTCTTTCACAGATCATAGTTTTGGTCTTATATCTTTTTTTTTTAATTTTTTTTTATAATTTTATTTAAAGAGGAAAAAACAAAACAAAATAAAACAGAATAAAGGGTAGCAACCATACAGTATTCCAAGGAAAAAAGGAAAAGTACAACAATAAAACCTAAGAAATTATTACTTGACTAATTACATACTGACTTCTTGGAAATAGTTGTTTAAATTACAAAGTTAAAGCATGTAAAGTA
>PVJX010040719.1:0-15045 GCA_004027295.1 Dolichotis patagonum | reverse complement strand
GAAGGAGGCCAGATAACATCTCTGCAATATACACAGAGAAGGGTATACAGAAAGACCAATCTGCATACTTCAACTGGGGTAGTATTTAAATGTTCAGGAGTCTGTTGCTTCAGTTTCTGATATGTAAACTTTTGTGCCCTGGGAAGTCATAACCTCTCATGTTGAGGCTCCAACCCAGTTGACATTGCTGGAGCTATGTGGCTCTGCCATCCTTCTGTGCTCAACTGTTTGTAGGGAAACACGAGGTGAGGACACAGGAAACTGTCACCTGGCTTTGAAGACTACACATCAGTACCTCAGCTAGCCCTACTTACACTGCTTAGAGCCAATAGAAGGGAGAAAGAAGTAGCTTAGCCAGCTCTGTATGTATCAGTACATGGAGATAGATCCTCCTGCTTCAGCTGGGACTACAGGCATATGCTATGATGGCTGGCTGCCCTGAATGGAGGGCAAATCATGGCCCAGGCTTCAGGGTCTTGCTAGGAAGCTAGAGAGGGCCACAGCCTCATCCCATTCGTAGAGGTTTGCTCTGGGTGTGTGTGTGTGTGTGTGTGTGTGTGTGATGATTTCAATGGCATAGAAAAGAAACAAATGATCCACTCCAAGGCAGGTCTAAAACACTTTGGGTGACCTTTATCCAGCAATGCATTTCAAGCTAGAGATAAGTTCTTGCTGTACACTGTCTACAGCAGCTTGTGCACGTCCAGGGTTCTTGGTATACTCCAGCTTGTTAGCTGCTGAGAGGTGAACCCATTCTTTCACTACTTGGGTTTAGAAATCCAACTTTCAAGGCTGGATTTCAGTGTGTCTCAATGAAAAGCCCCAAGCCCTGCCACTCTTTCTGTAAATGAATCACAGAAGGAAACAAATAAAAGTGTGTGTAGTGAGAAAGCCTGTTACCCAGTGCTGTCCCTTTGCTGATATTTCTATCATCTGGGAGAAGAAAGGTCAAGGTACTGTATCATTTAAAGCCTCAGCATGTTTCATTTCTGGCTCTTTGTTTAACGTAGCAGCCCTGACTTTGGATGCTCACAGTGCCTCTTTCAGACTCAGGGGTTGTTGATCTCTCAACAAGCAAATATCTCTCCAAGCAAATATCATTACTCAGGTAATGATCCTTGTGCCTAGATTACCGATAGCCTTTCGTCAAAGTTTCCTATAATCATTTAAGTCCCTTTTTTTTCTCAACCCACAAAGGTTAAAAATCATTGATCATACGTGTATGTATTCTTCTTATAATAAACTTGCGTTATAAGGCTTACCTAGAAAATGTCACTTATCAAGTGTCTGGACATCAGGCCTCTAGGAGACCATCTGTTCCTTTTCCTGTGGTTTGTGCTGCAGACCAGCTGCCTACTGGGTGATTTTCCCTCTCTTCAAACTCAGCCAGTGGAGCCCCCTTGCCAGCAACTGATGACCCAGCCCTACTGTGGTCTGAAATCTGTAAGGATGGCCGCGTGGTGCTGCAAGCAAACAGCACAGGAAATCTAACAGCACTTGGCAGGCCTTCCTCTTTTTTTTTTTTTTGGAGGGTAATAATCTCATACAAATATGAAATGAAAATGCTAGGAACCCCAAGAAGTAAATCTACTTAATTTTGGTTCACCAACTCAGACTCTCCCCTCCCCCATCTTCTAGAAGTATTACAATACTAAATGGTGAAACTGATTCCACCAATGCTTACCCCTTGCAACGCACACGAATTTGTCTCTGCTGCATTCCACTTTTATTTCAGCCTCTGTGTTGTCATAGTTCACCTCATCTTTTTTCCGTGTGGATGGTGTAGTCACATAGTTCTCGGAAAATTGTTCACTATAATTGGAAAGCACATGTAGCTATCAGAAACGGTCTTCTAATACAGTGACTTGCTTAGTATTACAACTTGTGACACTGATAGGCCAAAACATTACAGAATGTGCAGAAGAGACACACGTGTTGCCAAAGGATTTCAGACTCCAGAGAATTCCCTGGGTGAGGGCCCCAGGACATCCACCACGTGGCCCATCTCTGCTAACTAACCCACTACAAGTCCTGTAAACCCATGTACCTGAGCGCCACCACCTTTGATGCCACTTTGCTCACTTGCTTGCTGGGCTGACTAACCAAGTAGCTGTCTAACCAGGGAGCTGAGAATCATCTTCTTTGGGAGCTTAAGTTCTCAGTTCAGCATGGGCCAGGACTCTTCAAGCCTCACTGTGTTCAGAAGACCCTGACTGTCACCTGGCTTGGCATTCTCTTTGTTCCTTACTTTGGAATTTCTCCAGGTATGTGGAGACTAGAGACCACCTCAGAGACCTTCTGCTCATCTCTTCTGCTGTCCTTGGAACGTTCAGTTTCTTCTCTGCCCCCTTTATTTAGCACAGAGTCTTTGTCCAAGAGTTAATGGAAGGCTGCATTCTACTTGCTGTGCTCCAGGGATCTTTCTACAACATAGCAGGCATCTTGTCAGTCCAAAGTTTGAGATTGTTGAAAGTTTTAACTCCTCAGAGGGGGCCCTTGTACATCTCTCTGCACTCCCATAACCTCCCATTCACAGACACAGAGTTTCCCTTTGCCCAAACTTCATGGCCTCTACCATGCTGCTGGGTCCCTGCAAATCTGGTGCTCTGCTTGGAATACTTCTTCTGCCTCTTCCAGCCTTCCCTTCCTACTCCTTTTCCAGAGCTCAGCTTGAGGAATAGCAGCTCACTTGAGCCTGGTCTGGAGCCCAGCCCTGTTCTTGTCAAGTTCCTCCTGCAGGGGAGTCTATCACACCATGCTGCAACTGGCCCATTCTGTAGCTTGGTCCCTGTATCCTGACCACTAAATAAATGTCTCCGTGGAGAAGAGACAATAATAAGGTAACTTGATTTGCAGCCTCCCAAAGCAGGAAAGTGCAAAAAGTATTTCCTGGGATGGAGTGGGGTGGGGAACTGGGTCTGTAGTTTATAAGGAAACCTACAGGTGTAGCTCTTGATTTCCTAGTCATTCAGTTGCAGTATGATGTGGCTTTAGCCTGAACAGCAGCAAGGGCCAGTGATGCATCTGGCAAGCCCTTTGCCCTGCTAGTTGGTTTTAGATAATATAACATAAACTCAGGAGAGTAACTTTCCCACTGTGCAAAAGACTGTGCTCAACCTCCCAGGTCCCACAGGAAGGCCAGGTGTCATAAGGCAAAGGGCAACCATGGCCCCAGGGCCTGTGTCCTTGTGGGGTGGGCAGGGGTGACATCCCATCTCTTCAGTCCATGGGCCTGGCACACGATCTGCCCATCCAGCAGCATTTGTGCAACTGGGCTGAATGTTAGCTCTCTAGGAAGGAAGTGGGGACCAGGACCCCACACTCTCCTGGCTCACACAGCCTTCCAGAACATCTGAATGCTTTCTCCTCACAGGGTTTATGGAAATTCTGTGTCCTTCAGGTGGAGACAGTGAAGTTTGTTTATTCAGGAGGGTGAGATCTCAAACAGCTATCAGATTTAAAAGAGGCTACCTAGAAAGTCTGCAGGGAGTGAGAGATCTAAGAGTTTGCTAGGAGATGTGTTAGTACACTTATTTTTCTAGCTGGAAGTGTAGTTTCTTCTCCCAGCCATTTTTTAAATGTGTAAGGGGCTGGAGGGGGTCACACGCTGCTCTGTTAACTCTTCATTGGGCTGACTTTAGAACACAGGACAAGGGTCTGCTGCCCTAAGGGACAGTCCTGTGAGTACCTGGAGGAGAGTGAGGGAGAAGTCTCAGGTTAGCTCCCCCCACCTCTTTTACTTTCTCACCTGGCCTGTGTGGACAACTTCCTCCTTACCTGATCCCCAGAGCCTGAAACTGCAAGATGAGTGGTTTCTCCTTTTTTAAATCTCATTTGGGCTATAAGCTGGGAACTCCATTAGGTTTTTGTTTCCCCTCTAGTCACCCCTAAGGGTGCCAGAGAGAGCAGTGGCGTTTCTTCCTTCAAAGCAGCTTCCTAGGACAAGTAACAGGGGTACCAGGACCCCTCTTCACTTCTTCCCCTTAAGCTCCTCAGCTGGACCCTCTTCCCTCACCCTCTCACCTCTCCAGTTCCTGAAGTTGATCCTCTGCTTGCTTGGGTTGGCCATGTCGCACTATCTGAAAGCCCGGAGGCCCTGACATCTCTTCCTCGGCCCAGTTCTATGTACCAGCCGGGAATGACAGGTGGACAATAGCCAGCCAGGAGTTTATAGGCAAGTTGGCCAAGCTCAGGGTGGGGCGTTGGGCGGGCAGCTGTGCACACAGGAACTGGCCTTGAGACTCAACCAGAGTAGGGGCCTTAGTTTGCCTCTGACCAGGTGCTCCTGGGTGTGGCCAGGAATGCAGTGCAGAGTTCCCCTGGTGACCTTGCAAGGTGGGCAGCCTAGGGAAGCCAACCCTGGCCACCTCCTGCAGGTCACCTTACACAGCAGGTAGGGGTTGCTTTCCCCCAGCGGACCCACCCACTTGCTCAGCCAGTCACTCACATTCAGCCTCCCTCCACCTGTCATGCACTGTCCCTCCCTTCCTCTTTCCATCTAACAAGAGCGGTATAGGGGGCTTGAGGCCAGGTCATGTTTTACCATAGTCCTAGACTTAGTAATACCTTAAAAAAATGAAGAACTGTGCAAACTGGCAGCTTTGTATTTTGCCAAGTAAGGATATTTACATAGAACACCGGCCCCTGCTAATGAGTTGTTTCTCCAAGTGTGTATGAGCACCTGTACTCTGCAGGTGTGTGCAGGGCTGGCGATGCAGTGGTGAGCTCTACTTGCATAGACAATAAACAAAGAAGGAAGACAATGTCCAGAACATAATGGGAAGGGCAGGTTTCTTTATTTAGATCTTGGAGTGGTTAACTCGGTGCATTACCTTTAAAGGTATGTTTCAAAGTAACAGAGTTCTGAGGAAGTGCCTGTTTGGAGGCCTGCTCTGTGAGGGTATATGGGCCAGAAGCACAAGTCTCAGTGGTTACTATCTTTGGAGAATGGATATTGGTGATCAGTCAGTATTCTGAGTACTCTTTGGCTTCCACTCTGCTTTGGTAATGCTGTGAACTTGCCCCCCGGACCCGTCACCATTTCACTGGAGCCTTGGTGCCTCACTCCATCCTGAGTCCTGCTGTCATCACCAGTGAGGCTACAGACGCAGTGCTAGGCTCACTGACTTCAAAGGACAGCTCGCCCTCTCCACTTCCACACCCGTGGCCTTCACAGTGCAGAAAGCTAGCTTCTCACAGGACTTCCCATCTCCAAAATCCTTTTTTTAAAAAACTTTAAAGAGGGTAAAACAAATCATAACCAAACAGAACAATGCAGATCAGAAGAAAACAATGCAAGTGCCACAGATTTCAAAACAAGACAACAGGAGATCAACATTGGCTATCATAATGTCTCTTGTTTTCTTCTAAATAGTTGTCTATATCTTCACACACGGTGAATTCATACAAAACAAAATAGTATAAAAAAAAGATGAAGGCATGATAGGCCTTCAAAACCAGACAATAGGGAAATCAGCAATGGTTACCATAATGTCTCTTGTTCTCTTCAAAATAGTTGTCCAAATAGCTGTCATGTATGTTGAAATTAAATAATACAAAACAGACTAAAACCACTCTGAACAAAGAATAAAATCATTACTGGATTTCACAGCTTGTTGATAGGAAATCACCAATGAATATCATAATGTCTCTTTTTCTTCAAAATAGCTGTTCATTTCATCAAGCATAATACAATCGATTCTTGTAAACTGTTTAGCACAAGTTCTAGGTATGTATAAGCCTATACATGTACATCTACCCTTTCTGCATTAGAGGGAAAAACAAAACAAAAGAAAAAAAATTACTAGAAAAACAAGAAACAAAAAAGACAAATGAATAACCATAGCAAGGCGATAGCAAAAAAGACAAACGAATAACCATAGCAAAATAATGACGATATAGGCCTTCACAAAAAGGTGGTAGGAAAGTAACTAAGGTTGTTATTTTACATAGTGAGCTTCAAAAGAGTTCCTCAGATCACCAGACACAAACATGCAAAATTGATCCAATCCTGTGAATGTTAACTATTTTATTCCAAGAACTAATAGAATTTGTGGCATGATCATCTTAGCTATCATAAGTATGTTTATACAAAGTTAGATATCTTTTCCTTTCCTTTCCTTTTTTCTCTTCTTTTCCCCTGAGATATTATTTTTTCCTCTTTGGGCAGATTCTTACCCTTTCACAGTATTTATTGAGGATTTTGTATCTAATGTACTCTTACCATTTCTTACACTAGGGAGACAATATGGTATTTACACATGTGAGTTTGATTTATTTCACTTATGAACTTATGAACTCAAATTGCATCCATTTACCTATAAAAATCTCAATGTGATCATTATTTATAGCTGAGTAGTACTCTATGGTATAAAAGTACCACATCTTTTTATCCATTCCTCAGTTGATGGGCATTTAGATTGTTTCCAAGATCTGGCTATTACAAATTGTGCTGCTATAAACATGAGTGCACATATATAACTGTGATATGATGTTTTCAGTTCTTTTGGGAATATGCCTAGAAGTGGAATAGCTGGGTCAAATGGGACTTCCAATCCCAGCTTTTTAATGAACCTCCAGACTGACCTCCACAGTGACTGCACCAGTCTGCACTCCCATCAACAGTGCAGAAGAGTTCCTTTTTTCCCACGGTATCTCCAGCACTTGTTGTTGGTAGTTTTCTTGATCCTGGCTATTCTTTCTGGAGATGGAATCTCAGTGTGGTTTTCTAATGACCAATGAGGAAGTGCCTCCTCTCTAATGACCAATGATGCTGAACATTTTTTCATGTATTTATTTGCCATTTGTATTTCTTCACCTCACAAGTGTGTATTCATGTCAGATGCCCATTTTTGGATTGGGTCTTTGAATTTTGGAGTTCTGATTTTTTTTAATTCTTTATAAGTTCTAGACAGAAGTTCTTTGTCTGAGGGACAGTTGACTAAGATTTTTTCAAAATTCATGGGTTTCCTTTTTACTCTGTTGGAGGTTTCTTTTGACATGCAAAATCTTTTTAGTAAGATGAGATCCCAGTTACTGATGCTGGGAAGTTTTTCCCATGCGGTTTGATTTTTGTTCATGAATTCTCTGCCTACCTCTATGTTTTCAAGATGTCTACCTACTTTGTCTTCAGCAGATTTAGTGTTCCTGTTTTAATATTTAGATCTTTGATCTATTTTGACTTTAGTTTAGTGCATGGTGATAGGCAAGGGTTTAGTTTTAGTTTTTGCCATATGAGAAGCTAGTTTTTCCAGCACCATTTATTAAAGAGGCTGTCTTTCTTCCAGTTGGCCTCTTTGTCAAAGATGAGGTAGCTGAGTGTGTTTGTTGTTGTAGTTGTATCTTCTAATCTATTCCATTGAGCTTGAGGTCCCTTTTTATTCCAGTACCATGCTGATTTTATTACAGTAGCTTTGTAGTATAACTTCAAGTAAGGGATTGTGATGCCTCCTGCCTTACCTTTGTTGACCAGAATTGTCTTTGCTATTGTAGGTCTCTTCTGGGTCCAGATGAATTTTAGGAATGATTTCTCTAGATCTGTGAGGTATGCTAATGGTATTTTGATTTGAATTGCATTAAATCTGTATAACAATTTTGGGAGAATGGCCATTTTCACAATATTTATTCTTCTTATCTATGAACAAGGAATGTCTTTCCATTTTCTGAGATCCTCTTCAATTTCTTTTTCAGGGTATTATAATTTTCACTGAATAGATCTTTTACTTCTTTTGTTAGATCGATTCCTAACTATTTCATTTTTTTTTGGATGCTATTGTGAGGAATGTGGCTTTTCTTATTTCTCTCTCAGTGAGTTTGTTGTTTGTGTATAGGAATGCTATTGATTTTTGAGTGTTGCTTTGTATCCAGTTACATTATTGAATTTAGTTATTATATCTAGGAGTCTTTTAATAGTTGAGTGATGTCTTCATTCCTTTACAAACCCACTGTTGTAGATGGCATTTTACAAAAAGGGCACAGAAGTATATCCAGTCCCATGTGCTATGCCGGAGCTTTGTAGGTTGGGAATTAATGTCTATATTCTATGGGTTTGGGGAGACCTTTGTGACTGCCTAGACAAAGAGAATCAGATCTGGCTACATAATTTGTGGGATCCAGTACAAAAAAGTAATATGAATAATTTCAGGATGGTGGCAGCAAAGGATTGAATGAACTGAGGGGCTTTTTTGGAAACAAGGACCCTGTGTGACTGTACAGACCCCATGCCTGTGAGCCCATTCCTAAATAGAAGGCAGGAAATGCAATGAGTACCCCTGAGGCCTGTCATAAAAGGTGACACAGCCTCTTCCTGGATCTCACTGAGGTTTCCGTTTCTTGGAACCCAGCACAATGCAGGGAACCAGGGGCGACAGGAACAAAGTACGCGTAGGTGTTCTTTCCATCTGCTCTGGCTCAGATCCTGGCCAATAGCCACCTTCAGCCACCTGATAGATAAGTCCAGCCCCAGGCACTGAGTTACCCATGGCTTTGAATCTTTATGTCCAGACTCTGTACACTGTGATATAGACACAATCCCCTCCCTGTCAGCTGATGCAGATTGAAAAGATCCCCGAGGAGGAGAGGCTCACCTCAACTTACCCCTTGGAGTAGGTTTCACAGAACAAGAATTTCACAATGTGTGGGTGTGACCCATAGATTTATTAGACAGAGTTTCGATTTTGTTTTTGGTTCCAGGAATTGAACTCCGGACCCCGCACTTTGCCAGGCAGGCGCCGTGCCCCTGAGCTGTATTCCCAGCTAGACAGAGTTTAGAAAGGAAGAGGAAATAGGGAAGGAGCTTCAGCTTGAGGAGTTGAGGGGGACACAGGGCTGAGAAAAAGGATCAGGCTGAGCTGCTAACAAAAGAAGGAGACCAGTGTTGTTGGACCAGCTGAGGTGCGCTATCTCAGATGTGGTCTTGCAAAATGAACCAGAGAGAAGCCCTTATGGCTTGAGGGGGAATCCAGTCTCCACAGGACTGTTTCTGCCTGGAGCAGTCTTACTTTACTGCAGGCTCTGCTGGGGTCCTAGAGAGCTGCAGGTTTAGGGCAAAGGCTGGATATTGCTGGGCGCTCACTGGCAGCTGAACGTCTCAGTAAATCTCTTACATTGTCATTCTCAGTGTTGAAGGGGCAGTGGGATAGTGAATGTGAATTTATGACTATTTTGGACAGATACTTGCCAAATGATTAATATTATTATGCACAGCTGAGCAGTTTTAGGGTACTAAAGGAGACAGATACAAAATGGAAGTTAATCTTTGTTCTGTTTTTAGTTACCTATTGAGAATCTGTAGACCAGAATGAAGTCACTGCAGCTTGCTTTGTTTCGCTTTATGAGACAGGTCTTGCTGTGTAGTTTAGGCTGGCCTTGAATTTGTGGCAATCCTCCTGCCTCAGCTTTGCAAGTGCTGATTACAGGCATGTGCCCCTGTGCTTGGTGGTCAAGGCAACTTATAAACCTCAGAAGAAAACACCTGTGGCTTTTAAAGAATAACAGGTTAATGGCCCAGCTGTGTTTGTCCTGTGTCCCTAAGGTAGTCTCTGTGTCATGGCTACTGTACCCTTTTCAAATTTATGACTCACAGAATCCTTGAACATGAAAGTGATTGTCTTAAGATTCTAAGTTTGGAGGTGTTTTGTTACTCAGGAGATAATCAGAAAGCCATCTGTAATTCCATCTGAGGTTCCCCTCTCCTTTTTGTGAATTGTTGCATACAAAATATTCATTTCATCTGTTGGTCTCAAACTTTGAAAATAAACACTTATCTCTGTGGTTTCTGACTGTCTTTCTAGATTGTTAGCTCCCAGGAAATATGTTTTTATAATTATGCATGGCACACTATAGGTACTCAATAAGTAATTATTGAGTAGATTGCATTAGTTTTTATAGATTGAGTTTATGTGCTCAGGAAGATGATAGGGATCATTTATTTTTCCATAGCATCTTGTAATGGTACTAGATGGAATAAAAGTAAGAACATCTCATCGTGTATAATACTGATAAATTTTGAACCACACAAGCAAGGAAGGAAATAGTAAGTAAGAAAGTTGAGAGAGCCCAATGAAAATCTGATGGGTTTATTTCATTTAGTTATGGAGTATTATGTTATTTTACTTATAGAAGAGAAGATTATGAACCAATATTCTGACTTTTGTTTTACATTATAAAATATAACACCAGCTGGGTGTGGTGGCACATTCCTCGAATCTCAGAACTTAGGAGGCCAAGGCAGGAGGATTGTGAGTTCAAGATCAGTGCAGAATACAGGGAAAGATTTTTGTCTCAAAAAGCGTCTCTCTCTCTCTCTCTCTCTCTCTCTCTCTCTCTCTCTCTCTCTCTCTCCCTCTCCCCCACCCCCATCTTTTTGGTCATTTCACTATTCTTTGAGAACTACAGACAGATATATGCATAGTGGGAAGTTCCAACAAGGATAGGAGATCTTTTTGAGAAAATTCCTTGAGTAAACTCCAACAAAAGTAGAATGTAAATACCATTTAGCCAGAATAGAGAAAGGGAAAGTACTTGCCATTGTTAGGTTAAAGACATTTCCAAAAAAAAGAAAAACAAAAGCATTGAAGTTTTATTAAACTCAATAATTATTGTGGGAATCAGGCATATGCTACAACAGGTTCAAAAAAAGTGTGAGGAATAGACCCCCTCATAGGCCAGAAATAATGAAATAAATACACAGTACAAATGGAGGGAAAACTGTGTTGTTGTTGTTTTTAGGAAAACGGAAAATCAACTCCAGTCCTAGTAGTTAGACCATAATTTGCATTTTTATAGACAAAAGCACCTCCCCATTTGTTTTTTAATTTTTTTCTTATATTTTTATTTTGAAGAGAATAAAATCAAATTAGAAAAAAAATGAGGTCAGCCAAAACAAAAGGATGGGCATAGTACATGGCTTAAAAGCAAAATACAAGGTGATCTACAATGGCTACCATGATGTCTCTTGTTATCATCAGTAGAATTGCCCATATCATCAGGCATAATAAAATTGAACATAGCAATACAGAACAAAATCAATAAAAACACAACATTGGAGACATTGTAGGACTTCAAAAGAAGATAATAGTCAAACCAGAATGGGTATCATAGTGAATCTTATTGTCTTCAGAGTAGTTGCCTATAGTCTCAGACTTAATACTATCAAACATAACAGATTTGAATAAAATCAGTCAAGACAAGACAGCGATCAAACAAAACAGATTCAAATAAAATCAGTCAAAAACAAGACAGTGAAAGCAATACAGGGCTTCAGATTAAGTTCATAGGAGATTAAGGATGGTTACCATAGTACATCCTGCTATCTTTAGAATAGCTGTCTATGCCCTCAAATCTAATACAAATAGACAAACTGGGACAGAATATAACCAAACTAACCAGAGTGATGAAAACAATATGGATTTTAAATCATGATACAAGATTAACAATGTCCTCTGCATTTCTTTTTTTAGACAGTTCCTCCCCTTTCACTTTCACAGGGTACACTGTACATTTTGTATCCCACTAACTTCTTTAATTTTTAGATTAGGGAGGCAACCCGCTATTTACCTAAGTGGTTCTGAACCTTTTTACCCCTGAGCTTGATCTCAAGTTGTATCCATTTACCTACAAGACCCTCAAGGTTTTCCTTCCTTATAGCTGAGTAGTTCTCCATTGTATAAAAGTGTTATGTCTTCCAACCAATCTGCAGCTGATGGGTGAGCTACCCCCACTTTTTTCTGGTTCCCTGTAATATAGAGCATTATTCACTCATCTTTGACTTTCAGTCCATAAACCCTCTTTCAGGCTAGTTATATTTCTTATAGAGAGCATCTTGCTGGACCCTATCTCCTGATCCACTCTGCCTGTGTTTCTTTTTATTAGTGTATCAAGGTTATCCATATTAGCAATTATGACCAACCTTCTCTGCCTCATCACTGCCATACTATTTTTCTGCTGTTGGTTGTCTACTTTTCTCCTTCATTACAATGTCTGCCCCATTCAGTGAACCCCCTCTGCCACTGTTTCTGAAACCATGGTCTTTTTGCTCTCTCTAGAATGTCCTTCAGTATTTTTTGTAGGGTTGAATTGGTGGTTATGAACTTTCCCAGCTCCTCTTCATCATGGAAGCATCTTGTTTCTCCATTAATTTTGAGAGATAGTTTTGTAGGGTATATCAATCTGGGTTAGAGGTTATTTTCTTTCAGGACTTGGAATACTTCACTCCAAGCTCTTCTTGATTTGATGGTTTGATTTGTGTCGAGAATCTGTCATGATTCTGATGGGTTTTGCTTTATAGGTGATCTGTTTCTTTTCTCTGACAGCTTTTAATATTCTGTTCTTGTGATGAATTTCTGGGATCTTGGTTATTATATGTCTGGGTGTAGATCTATTTTGGCTACAGCTGGCTGGAATTCTGTATGCCTCATATATCTGAATATCATTTCCTCTTCCTATGTTTGGGAAATTTTCTTTAATTATTTCTGTAAATAGCCTTTGTATTTCATTTGTGTTTACTCCTGCTTCTTCACTTACATCTTTTACTCTTAAGTTATAGGTCCTTTTGGCATCTTCTAGCCTTTATATTGTTACTTTCTGATTCCTTGTTATTTTAAAGAGATCTTTCTTTTCATGATTGCAAGTTGCAAACCTGTCCTTCAAGGCTTGATAGTCTATCTTTAGTTTCTTTCAAGCAGTTTTGCCAGTTTTCAATGGAGTTTTTAATTTCCTGGTAATCTCTTTGAATCTGTTTCATGCATTCTAGGGTTTTTTTTTAATATTCTTCAGCAAATGTTTCCCTTCTTTTTCTATGCTCCTCTATTCTTCCATCTGTGTCTTCTTGAGAGGTTCTTAGCATTTCTTTTATTATTTTTCTTATATCTTCCTTTATTACTTCCTGTATTAGTATTTCTGTTTTAAGTTCTTTTATAATTTTGCAAAGGTATTTTTTATGTCAGATGCTGTTTCTTCAGAAACTGCAGGTGTGCAACTCCCAATCTCTTCTGTGTTTACATCTCCTGGGCCAGTACTGCTTGAGTGGGAGGCTTTTTGTTTCTTCCTTTTGTTATGCTTCTGGTTTCTTCCAGACAAGTGGATAGTGGGGTCCCTGGAACTTCCTGTGTTGGTTATAATTACTCTGAAGCATGCTGGCTAAGGACTGCTGCCCTCTCCAGTCTGTGGGTGACCACTGGAGTACAAGCAGGGGTGGGGCATGATGGCCCCTCCCTTCTGAGCTGATCAACACTGGGAGTCTTCACCACGTTAGTGTTTGCTACATGGTCAGGGTTGGTTAGGGATAGCTTTAGGGAGACCTCATCCTTGGCTATTGGATTGTGCACAGGGGCGGGACTCAGTCCAAGCAGTTCTTACCAATCTGCTCTGCACTAGGAGTGGTTGAATGAAGCTACTGCAGTTCTCGTTCCGGGCTTATCCTGCCCAACTTTAAAATGTTGCCAGGTCAATTGACCACTCCCACAGGAGGAATGAGTGCCCCACACTCATTGCGAGCTGGTGCAGTTCTCCGGTACGCCCTTCCCCTTTGCAACCATGTCCTCCTGCCAAGGCCCTTGGGCGTGCCAACTTCCAACTTCACCATGACCATGCGTCTTTGGATTCCAGTGGCTTTTCATACACAATGGGACTGGCTCTGATGAGAGTTATTCTTTTTTTTTTTTCTACTTTAGTTTCTTCCTGGGTAGAGAGGATCCATTTCCTTCTGTCTGGTCTTCTCCAGGATGATATATTCCAACATCTGAGCTGTTTCTGTCAAAAAGGCTTTGCTGCTTATTGATCAGCCATCTAACCAACTTCACTCTGTTTTTTCATTTTTATCAGCTGCTTCCACCGAGGTTAGCTGGCAGAAGTGGTAGCTACTTGTGGTTCTGATTTAGTCCTTTTGGAACGATGCCTCATTAGGTGTAGTTTTGAATAGTTCCATGAGGTTCTTGGTTTCAGAGCCAGCATGTTAACATATATATCCTAGTTCACAGCAACTACCTGAAGATGGGGGTTTCTAAAGCGAAGAGGTTTATTCCTCGTATTCTGGTGTGTGTTTCACCACTGTTCTGTGGTGCTGGCATTGGCTAGGCTCTGGCTAATATTATCATGATAGCAGACACCAAGATGGGGCTGGGTTTGCCTTTAAACTTTCTGTTTTAATAATACTGGAATTTAGTGATACTGGTCTCACCCCTGGCATGCTCTACATACCCACCTCTCACCTTTTTGATATAAAAGTCTCACTCAGTTGCCCAGGTTGGCCCTGAACTTGTGATCCTCATGCTTCAGCCTCTGACATAGCTAGGATTACAGGTGTGTATCACCGTGTCTGCTTCAGACTCACCCTATTTCTATAACCTGTTTTCTTGAGGAGTAATCTATCATTCCCACAGTTGTATTCATTCATGCATTCATTCATTGATTCATTCATTTTTTTGTTTTGTTTTTTTGAGACAGAACTCAGGACTCTGTAGTCCAGGCCAGCCTTGAATTCAGGATCCATTTGTCTCAGCCTCCAGAGCCATGGCAATGCAGGTTTGTACCATCCTGCCTGTTAAAGGATCACCACTAGTCTTCTAATACATAGGGGATAAATGGCATCTGAGTTACTCCAATAAATTAGCATTTAATTTTCCATCCTGAAGGGCAACCTTATGTAAGAATAAGCCAAATAATTTGTATTTAAAGAATGAATACTCCTATTGCTTTTGGTGCATACTACAGCGTCTGGGGGCAAAGGATTTACTTTTCCAACTTGATTCTTTGAGTGGTTTCATTCAGCCATCCCTAGCAGGGAGACAGTCCTTTGGGTATGTGGGTCAAAGGAGTCCTCACATATTCCCTTCATCATCCTCTGGCTCTCTTTTCTGCTCAGAAAATGCTGTGCTTGTTGTCAGAGTGCATGCTTCCACTCTGGGGGTACAGGGGACTTCTTGCCCTGTTAGCTCCTATGCTGGGGCTCTGGCAGGAGAAAAGAAGCCTGCAGGAGGGCAGAGCTGGCCAGCAGGGGGCAGCACAGGCCCAGGCTGGCAGGAGGTCAGCAGCAAGGGGCCTCCTTCC
>PVJX010040718.1:0-15034 GCA_004027295.1 Dolichotis patagonum | reverse complement strand
TGCCCTTGCCCTGGGCTTTGTATTGGAAGATATTTGCCTATTAGTTTGTGTGCCACCCTCACTGGGCAGCAAGAGTCTTCAAAGGCTGGGATGGGCTTCACATTTTTCTTTTAAATAACAAGCAAAAAACAAAACAAACAAGGTTCAGAACAGGTTAGTAAGAGTTACAATAATTAACCCAACACATAGTGTTGTCTTTATAGTAGTTATTCAGAGTATAAGATATAGGCATGCTATCTTGTGCAAACAACATTAGCACAAGCCTTTCTTTTCAATGAACTAAGAGAAACTAGCTCTATAACTATCTTAACTACCTTATGTATAAATATATTTTTTTGTTTTTCCCTCCTTTCCCTCTCCCCCATCACAGTTTGTCTTTTCTTTTGAACACTTTTTTTTTTCTCAATTCACAATGTTTATTACACCTTTTGGATCTTATTTACTCATTCAGTTTCTCACACTAGTGAGACAATATGTTTATGCATATGGGTCTGATTTATTTCACTTATGAGTATGGTCTCAAGTTGCATCCATTTACCTATGAAAGTCTCCAGTTTATCCTTTATGACCGAGGAGTATTCCATTATATAAAAATACTACATCTTTTTATCCATTTCTTGGTTGATGAGTATTTGGGTTGTTCCAAGTTTTAGCTATTATAAATTGTGCTGCTATAAACATGGGTGGGGGGGGTCTGATTGTTTTTCTAGATAGAAGCTTTTTGTCTGTGGGACAACTGGGACAAACTGGGGACAACATTTAATTTTTTCCCACTTTCTGGGTCATCTTTTCACTTTGTTGGTGATTTCTTTTGTTGTGCAAAAGCTTTTTAATAAGATGAGATCCCATTTGTTAATTCTTTGTACTCTTTCCCAAGCAGTCTGGGTTTTATTCATGATGTCTCTGCCTATACCCATGTCTTTGAGATTTCTACCTATTTTTCTCTTGCAGTACATTCAGTGTTTCTATTTTAGTATTTAGATCTTTGATCCATTTTGACTTTAGTGCATGGTGATAGACATTGGTCTAGTTTTAGTTTTTAGCATGTGAAAAGTCCATTTTTCTAGCACCACTTATTAAAGAGACCATTTCTCTTCGAGTGAACATGTTCCTTTGTCAAAGATAAGATGGTTCCTTTGTCAAAAATAAGATGGTTAAGTGTGTTTGGGGTTGTGGCAGTATCTTTTATTCTGTTCCACTAATCTTCAAGCATGTTTTTTATACTGCTGATTTTTTTTTTTCACAATAGCATTATACTGTAATTTCAGGTATGGGATTGTGATGCTCCCTGACTTGTCTTTGTTGCCCAGAATTGCTTTTGCTATTCTAGGTCTCTTTTGGTTTCAAATGAATTTCAAGAATGTTTTTTCTATATCTGTGAGGTACGGAATTTTGGTTGGGATTGCATTAAATCTGTTGAACAGTTTTGGGAGTATGGCCATCTTCACTATGTTGGTTTCTTCTATCCAAGAACAAGGGATATCTGTCCATTTTCTGATATCCTCCTCTTTGTTCTCCTTTTTTAGTATACTGTAATTTTCAATGTACATCATTTGTTAGATTGATTCCTAAGTATTTCATTCTTTAGATGCCATTGTGAAGGGTATGCTTTCCCTAATTTCTCTCTCTGTCAGTTTTTTGCTTGTGTACAGGAATACTAGTTTTTTTTTTTTTAAATATTGGGGATCAAACTCATGACCTTGCACTTGCCAGGCAGGTGCTGGTGCCGCTGAGCTAAATCCCCCACCATACTACTGATTTTTGAGTATTGACTTTGTATCTCTCTACACTACTAAATTTGGATATTAAGTTCACAAGTTATTTGGTGGAGTATTTGGGGTCTCCTGTGTACAGTCTCATGTGATTTGCAAATATTGATAATTTAATTTCTTCCTTTGCTATCTTTATTCCTTTTATTCTTTCTCTTGTCTAATTGCTCTGGCTAATGTTTCCAGAATTATATTGAATAGGATTGGTAATAATGGTCCTTGTCTTGTTCCTGCTTTTGGAGTGAAGGCTTTCAGTTTTTGACCATTTAATATGATGCTGATAGTCATAGATGGTTTTTATAGGATTGAGGTAAAGACCATCTATTCCAATTTTCTGTAGTTTTTTTTTAAATCTTGAATGGGTGTTGGACTTTGTCAAATACTTTTTTTCTGCATCTATTGAAATGATGATGTGAGTTTTGTCTTTGGTTCTGTTAATATGTTGTATTAAATTTATTAATTGCATATGTTGGACCATCCCTGCATCCCTGATATGAATCTTAGTTAGTCGTGGTGCATGATCTTCTTGATGATTTGCTGCATTCTGTTTGCTAGTATCTTATTAATGACTTTTGCATCTGTGTTCAGTAAGGAGATTGGCCTGTAGTTTTCTTTTTTGGTTGTATTCCTCTCTGGTTTTGGAGTCAGGGTAATACTTGCAACCAGGAATGATTTTGGAAGTACTGCTTCTCTTTTAGTTTCTTTAAACAGTTTCAGCATTAGTGGCATTAATTTTTCTCTAAATTCTTGTAGAATTCAATAGTGAATCCATCAGAGCCTAGGCTTTTCTTTCTTTTCTTTTCTTTTTTTTTGTACTGGGGATTGAATTCCTGACCTTGTGCTTGCCACTGAGCTAAATCCCCAGCCTGGACTGGGCTTTTCTTTGTTGGTAAATTTTTAATTACATTTTCAATTTTATTGACTGATGTTGGGTTATTTAAAATTTTTATATCTTCTTGATTTAGTTTTGGCAATTTGATTGTGTCTAGGAATCTGTCCATTACTTCTGTGTTTTCCATCTTGTTAGAATATACGTTCTTGTAGTAGGTATTGTTGATCTCCTGGATTTCTGTAGGATCCATTGTGATTTCCCTCTATTAATTCCTAAATGCTTCAATTTGTGTTTTTTCTTTCCTCTTTTTGATGAGGTTCGCTAATCATTTATCGATTTTACCTTTTCTTTCAAATAACCAACTTTTTGCTTCATTGATCCTTTGTCTTGTTTTTTAGTCTATTGCATTGATTTCTGCTCTTACTTTTATAATTTCCTATGAGCTTTGGGTATGATTTGTTCTTGTTTTTCTAGAAGTTTGAGGTTCTAATGTTAAGTTGTTTATTTGAGCTTGTTCTATGTGAGTTCATTGCTATAAATAGCCCTTGTAGGGCTGTTTTCATTGTGTCCCATAAGTTTTGGTATGTTGTATTGGCATTATCATTTAATTATATGTGCTGTTTAACTTTGTCTTTAATTTCTTCTGTGATTCATTGGTTGTTCAGGAGAGTGTTGTTTAATTTTCACGTGTCAACATATTTTTAAAATTTCCTTTGTCATTGATTTCCGGTTTCATTGTGCTATGGTCAAATAGTATGCATGGGATGATTTCATTTTCTCCTCATTTACTTAAACATGTTTTGTCAGCTAATAGATGGTCTGTTGTGGGGAACATCCCATGTGGAGCTGAGAAGAATATGTATTCTGATGTTTTGAGGTAGAACACTGTAGATATCTACCAAGTCCATTTATTCACAGGCTTGATTTTATTCTAATATTTCTTTGTTTATTTTTGTTTAGTCAACCTATATATTTGTGAGAGTGGGGTACTAAGCCCTCCTAATACAATTGTGTTAGTGCTTATTTGGTTTTTTATGTCAGTTAATATTTGTTTTATGTAGTTGGGGTTTTCTGTGTTTGGTACATACATATTTATGATTGTTATCTCTTTTTCTTGGAGTTTTCTCTTAACATGTATGTAGTGACCTTGTCTTTTTTGATCAGTTTTGTCTTACAGTTTGTATTGTCTGCAAATAGAGTAGCTACCCTTGCTTTTTCTCGGTTCTTATGGCATGAAGAATTATTTTCCATCTTTTGACTTTTAGTCTATGGATTTCTTTTGGGTTTAAATATATTTCTTGATTGAAGCATATTGTTTAATCCTACTTCTTGATCTGTTCTGCAAGTCTGTTTCTTTTGACTGGTGAGTTGAGACCATTTACATTAATAGTTATAACAGATATGTATTGGTTTCCATTTTCATGTTGTTTTCCTGTTGTTTGTTCCCTTTCTGCTCTGTTCAATTGCTTGCCCTTCCTGGAAGGTTCTTTCTATTGCCATTTGTGTGTTTGTGGTCTTCATTATCTCTTTCTAATATGTCCTTCAGAGCACACTGTAGAGGTGGTTTGGTGGTCATAAATTTCTTCAATTGTTCTTGTCATGGAAGTATCTTATTTCTCCTTCAATTTTGAAAGATAGTTTGGTGGGGGTATATCAATCTGAGTGGAATATTGTTTCCCTTTAGGGCTGGAAATGCTTTAAGCTTTCCATGATTTCAGGGTTTGTGCTGAGAATTATTCTGTGATTCTTAGGGGCTTTTTTTTCTAGGTGATGATATGTTTCTATTTTCTATCTGCTTTTAATATTTTGTTCTTGTGCTGGAATCTTGATTATTACATGCCTTGGTATAGATTTATTTTGATGTTGGCTATTTGGAGTTGTATATGCTTCATTGATTTGTAAGTCAAATTTTTTATCCATGTTTGGGAAGTTTTCTGCCATTATTTCTGTGAAGAGATTTTTAATGGCTTTTACATTGTCTCCAACTTTCTCACTGATTCCAATCAACATATATTGTTCTTCTTTGCTTCATCTTGTAGCTGATTTTTCATGGGCTCGTGGAGTGATTTTTCATGGGCTCTTGCTATTTTTAAGATATATTTCTTTTCCTGGTCACCAGTCACATTCCTGCCTTCTAGAGATGGTATTCTATCCTTCATTCAACCTGCTGCATATACTTTCAATGAAACTTTTAATCGCCTGCATTTCTATTTGGATCTGTTTTATTAATTTCATTTTTTGTCTGTGTTTGGCATTCATGATTTCCATCATTTTCCTGAGCTCCTGTATTTGTTTATCTGTGACTGCTTTAATGTCTTTTATTTTGATAGACATTTCTTTTTGTACCTTAGAAAATATTTTTTCTATGGCATCTTTCTTCCATTTGTTTTTTTCACTTCTGCTCTTACCATTTCAGAGAGTTCCATTTGTTGACTTCCAATTTCCTCTATCTCTTTGTGCTCTGGACTTGTCCTGGGTGGGCTGGGTGTTTGGGATTGCATTTTGTTTCTTCATCTCTTCATTGTCTATTTTATTTGGTTTTCTGTGTTGATGCTTGTAGAGTTCTTATGTTAGATGGCCTTATCATTGGTGCTGAGGCTTTCCTAGAATGTTCCTCTAAATGTCTTTGAAATGTATATGGTTCCTGGTCCTTATGTTTGTCCCAAGAACTTACTTTCTCAATATATTAAGACTGAAGAGTTGCTATTTATTTAACTTGGGGCCTATTCCTTTGGTTCTGGCTTATGGTGATGATTATAACCTCTTATAATACAATGTTGTTATACAGGGTGGAAAAACTAGTTATAGTACATATGACATTCTGGTTAAAGTAGTTCAGTTGGCAATAACAATAGAATCAATTACAGACTGACTACTGACAAACTGTGGTAACTATTAGCCTGATATCTATAACTGTAGGAGGAAGGTCTGCAGATATATAGTGTAATCCAATTTACACCAGGAAGTTGCACACAATGATATTCTACTTAGTAGAGTGATTTTGTTCTGTTGAGGGGGTGGTTCGAGAGGTAAGGGGATAGGATGGAAATACGAATGAGGTTAAATTTAGTAGAAGCAAGGTTGGAAGGCACAGGATAAACATCCAGGTTTTGGGTAATTGTAGAACACAGGAGGGAAAGATTGGAGCAGAAGGCCTAGAAGTTTTGAAGTGAACCAGAAAGAGAAGAGACAATGTTTGCTTATATGAAAGTATCGTAAAGTCAAGTGAGATAGTTGATGAAAGAGATGAAAAGAGCAAATAGAATAAAACAAAAAGAGATGTAAATCATGAAGGAAAGAGAAAAGAAGAAAGAAAAAAAGGGAAAAAAGAAGTAAAAATAAACAGTAAGCAAAAATATCCTCATCCATTGAAAAAACAACATACAGAAAGAAAAACAGTACAGAATAAAAATAAGAAAGGGAAACAAGCAAAAAAGAAACAAACAACAAAAACCAAAAGCAAAACAAAATAAAACAAAACACTAAGCCAGCTGAATACTAAGAGGGAAACCAATCAGACAAGTGAAAATGCAAGCAGTGAAATTCCTCTAGTGTCAATAGTTCTGTAGTATGTCCAAGTCGGATCCCAGAAATATGTACTCAAGATTGCAGCGGGATTTTTGCTGGGTTTGGGTCTGATCTTTAAGTCTGGATTGAGGGATGGGATTAATTTTCTGTGGTGGCAGTTCTCCCCAGTGGTTTAGAAAAGAAAGAGAAAAAGAAAGAAAGAAAAGGAGAAAATACAAGAAAAAACAAGAGGGCAGCCGTACTGCCTACTTGTACTCCTTGTGCCCTTGTCCCCAGGTGCAACACGGGTTCTCCTAACTTACCATCTGTTGGCTCGTATTGTTACTGTTGCATGAGGAATTTGAGAAGGCATTGTTTTTTCTTCTGAAGAATTTATAGTTTTAGCTTTTATGTATGATTTAGCTCAAATTAATTTTTGTGATTTTGTAAGGTAACTTTTCATTCACTTTTTTTTTTTTTTGTACTGGGGATTGAACTCAGGACCTCACGCTCGCCAGGCAGGCGCTTATGCCACTGAGCTAAATCCCTGGCCTGCATGAGACATTTGCACATCTCTAGTCCTGCCTGTCCATGTGTGTGCCTTAGCCAGGGTCCTACCGTGTTGCTGGCATTTCCTGCAGGTCTCTGGACCTGCCAGCTGCAGCTGTCCCTGGGCTATGGAAGAAGGTAGGAGCCAATATCTAACTCTTCTTGTCAGTCACAGAGTTCTTGGTCAATGGAAGAAAGGAGGAGCACGAACTTTCTCTCTCTCACCAGCTGCATCATCCAAGGCAATGGAGGGGCTTCACAGTTTTGGTCTCAATCATTTTCAGCACAGTGGCAGGCAGATATATAATGAAAAATAACTGTAATGAACCACACAAAAAGATGAGGTGATGAGTGATGATAAAATGTATTCTTTATACTTTTCATAGTTTCCATTTTAAACCAGAATAGGTATTACTTAGAAAATCAGACAAATACAAACATAAGAACAGTAAATGTTTTTTTGTTTTAGTACTCAGAATCTGAGAAATGTGTTATATAGATTTTCATCCTGAAACACACTGAAGTGTCCTCTGCCTCTTTCGTGGGCTGTTTCTCAAGTGCTGCTGTGACATAGGGGTATCAGAGCTGGTGACTGGGTTGTCCATTTTCAGAGGTTGAGTTGAGCTGTGTTATGATAACAAAGCATAAGCCAGTAGCTGCATGCAGCGTTTCATGTCCTGGGAGCTAGAAGGAACTCAGTTCTCCTGACCATGCTCTCATGGGAACTCAGTTGTCCTGAGCAGAGTTATGTGGCCAGGCCCTTGGCTAGGTGTGAAAGTAACTCAAAGGAGTCAGGATTATAAATGGTTTGTGCTCTTAAGGAGTTTGTAATCGATCTGGGGTAATAATTGTGTGCATCCAAAGATAACCAAAATCACAGGGATGTATCTGAGTTTGAATGAATGAACAAGATCAAGTGGGCCATGGAGTTTCTAGGAGTGAGAGGGAGTGGGAGGGCTGTGTATGAAAGTGGTGTCTTGAGAGGGACCCTGATCCAACTTCTCCAGTGGCAGAGATGAGGAGGCAGGCCTGCCGGGGATGGAAGCAGCTTGCAGAAAGAATGCGGGTAGAAGTAAATTCAGCCTGCTTGTTTTGTTGAGGGATGGTAGGGAAGAGAGTGACAAGTAAAAACAGAAGAAAATGTGCAGCACAGAGTTAAAGATGCTAAATTCAGCAGACTAGGAGTTCGGATGAGAGTAGGGAAAAGCCAACTCCAAGGAAGCCATGAGAACAGGACAAAATGGAGTCCTGAACTGGGAGATGGTAGGAGACACCTACCATAATACATCCTAATTGTCCAGGGCCACAGATTCTTTCTGTAGTTTGGAATATGAGATGAAGATAGTTAAGAACACAAGCTCAAGGTGATGCTTCTTGGATTTAATTCCTGGCTGCAAATCTTGCTACCTGTTTGAGACTCAACTTTCTCATCTGCAAAATGGGGATCATGATAGTCCCTGCTCACAGAATTGTTCTGAGGATAAAGAGGGGAATGCACATTTATTTAACATATTTAACAGTATTTAACATAATGTTTGGCCCATTGCATTGCTCAATAAAGAGCTGATACATATAAATTAGTATTAATATTTATGTCATCAGTATGCTAAAAATGGCAATAATTTTTGAAAATCTAGGTATCAAAAACAACTGGAAATCATTCTGTTATTTCAGGAGGTGAACTAGAGAATGTTTGAGGGATATTTTTGTTAGAAAGCCCCTTTCCAGTCTTAAAACTTGGCTCTATTTACTGTCACTTAGTTTCTGTGAAATATTTATGTTGGCAGGTTATTCAACTGTAATTTGTTCACTATCCCTCTAAGCTTGGTGAAGAAGATTAGCCTGTTTATCTTATATTACAAAAGACACACATAGATATAAACACACTGACATTTAGTTACAACATCTCTTCCATTAGCATTTAACTTGGTTATCTGATAAGCTTCTTGGGTGGGAGGAAGAATAGAGAACAAGGGGAAATATGAGTAATAATGGTCGCAGGATTCTGTATCATGGAGAAGGCAATGGAAGAAAATTTGAAGGGACCAGGGTGATTTCTCCTTAGCCAAATTTAAGACCCAGTCCTTGGGAATCTTTGAAGAATGGAATCTTTTAGGAATGACTTGAATTGCTAAGATAAGACTGGTGAAGTAAATCAAATACAAAACTTCACCCTTCTTAGAATGTTAGTCATTCATTAAAAAAAGTTAGTAATTTATTTGGATGTTGTGATTTAAATTATCCCTAATTAAAATGGCCTTTAAGAGGTATAATATTTGAGTACCACTACTCAGAATCAGATGCCAAGTTCAAAGACAACATCCTCCAATTGGCTGCCACCTGACATTCATATGTGCCAGATGTATGTGACTCTTTTTAATTGATAACAATAGTAAGCTGAGCAGGTCCCTGGGGGCTGTGACTCATAGTGAGTCAGGGGTACACAGAGGCCAGATCCAGCTATTGTTTTTCTCAAGAGGTCTTCATGGTGCAGTGCTCCGGCTGGAAGGTTAGTAGAACTGAACTGGACATAGTGGAAGTCCAGTGATCGAGCTCTTGTGGGGTGCATCGGCTAACCAGATAGATGACATTGGAGGCTCTCCATACCCCAGGAAGAATGTGCCCTGGAGTCATGGCAAGTGACCCGAAAGAGAAAGGAGTGGCATCAAACCTTCAGCCCTGAGAACATTAGGTGCTTTATGTACCTACTCCTTTCTGTCCATGATGTCAAATCCCTTCTAAGCCCTGCTAAGTTACTTCTGCACGTGGGCCAAAGGCTTTGCTGAGCCTCAAATCCAAGCCTGTGTCTTTTTTTCTACCCCACATAGAGCTTTTTACTCCAACTTGAGAAAAGCACAACTCCTCGTTTTGTAGGAGGAGACATGGTAGCCAAAGATAGGGCACTTTACATTTAGTTCAGAATCTGCCTCTGGTATGTCAGCAACCTGCCACTCATCTGGGAACTACAGAAATCTTGAGTGGCAAGAAAGGCAGTATTTTCACCTCTCTAATACCTGTGATTTCTGGCCAATCAGACTTAGAGGAAAGAGTCAGAGGAAATGTTTAGTTGAAGAACTTTTCTGAACCCAGATTTTTCAGATAACTTTTTTTTGTTTGCATTTTATAACATTGAAAAAGCCTCCAGGCAAATATTGACTCTGTGGGTTATGTAGAAAAGGTATTGAAATCATCTGCTGTAATAGAAAGTCAAAGTATATTCTGATACTTTTTTCAGGAATCTGAAACATTTCAGGATAAATGCTCCTGGTTGAAGCGTCTCATTTAGAGGGGGAAAGATTCAGACAGACAAGAAGTTTTGCTAAGGCCTTGTAGCTAATACAGTGGCATACTGCTGTTAGTACAAATGAAGATGACAAGAGATCATGGCCCTCTGAATGCCTCATAAAGAACAGAGACTAGATCATTTGCTTACTGAATTAGGACTGTTTGCAAATTATAGACTCATAACGGTAGCAACAAAAGAAAGCATTATTGGTCTCACAGATGGAAGTTCAGTACTGTGGTCTAGCTCCAGGTAATTACATCATAATGACAACCTAGTTTGCTTACTTGCCTTTTCTCTTTCTTTTCTTCCTTTCTTTTTTCCTTCTTCCTCTCTGACTTACAGGTTGTATTTTTATCCCAGCAGACAGTACAAGCTCTGAATCTTACCCAGTAGCAGAGGTGAGATTTTAAGGCGAGCATCAATTTGGCCATCTCTGGGGGCCTTACCTCTGTCAATATCCCCATCTTGGCTGTACTCCCTTATCTGTGATAAGGCACCTAGCCAAGCATATCTCAGACAAATATCTGTACTGTTTGTGGCATGATTGTGACTTCCTGTCTTCCAATTTAGTTTTTGGTCTTGCTTTTCACTGTCTGGGTCATTTGATATTACATCTGGCGCTTCCTGTTTTTTTCAAACCTCTGACTCTAGTCATCTGACTGTAGAAACCTGGAGTCAACTTTTTCATAAGTGACGCCAGCTTTAGTCACTTGTTTTGGTATACTAATTAAGATTTGCGTAAGGAAAGCTGTCAGGTGTCTGCTGCTTTTCTCAGCCTCAGACACTTCCCTATTTATAAGCTTTTGTTTTTCAGACACTGGGACTTTCACCCTCTGATGTGGACGTGGTAAGGGTGGGTGACCGCAGTCCCTGCCCCCACTGACAATTCAACAGTGGCTGACACCCAGAGTGAGACCTCTGATTCCCATGGGTCTGACATTCAGGACAAGGCTGCTTCAGGCATGACTGCTCAGTCACATTCCTGGTACCACACTCCTTTCCCAATCCTTGGGGATCAATGTCCTCCCTTTTTGTCTCTACTTCAAAGTTATCAGCTCCAAATAAACACTATTAGGCCAACCAGCAGTAAAGTTGCTAAATGTAGATTTGCTTTTTCTCACCAAAGAAAGAGGAACATTTTTGTCACTAAATTTTCAGTTCATTTAACCTTCCTTCCCACAGAATAGCATGATTTCAGAGAAGGGGACAAAGGCTCATTTATAGCCAGGAATAAATAGAACCTGTTTGTGAGAGCACTTACACAGTTTCCTGGCCTGGAGAGAGAAGCTTTGCTGGCTGGAGCTGGACTGGGCTAATCTTGTTTTTCTTTTGGTCAAAGTAAGGGGAATTGATTCAAGGGATTTTCCAAGATAATGAGGGAGAAAGGTTTGTCCTATTTAAAGGCAGCAGAAGCTTTTGAGGGAGCATCTATAAAAATATCAGAACAAATACTTGCAACTTGACATTCTGCTTTTCTCTGTGTGAAGCCTTTACTGAACAGAGCCAGTGAGTAAACATGGCAGCTGTGAAGAAGCTGTGGAGAAAAATGGTGAGCGTACCCCATGGCATGACCCAAGGCTGGAGTGCAGTTCCCAGACAGAGGGTTTCTACCTGCTGTGCTTTCCAGGGTCATGAGAACAGGAGACTAAATTTTCCCTCATTCCACTTTCACGCAAGCTGAGGGATCACTGGGCTGTGAAAATGTCTAGGTCACTGGTGTTTCTGTGAACACTAGCCCAAGAGTGAGGAAAATCCCTTCTTGTCTCCGAATTTTCCCTCTACTTGTGTTTGGTCTGGGTGGTGGGGAGGGACACATGTTGGAAGTCTATCAGGCCCATCGTGTAAATCTACCCTGTGTGTGCAGGTATGAGGTGTAATACTCCACAGCATGCCAAACTCAATACTTTATATTTCTCCACCCAAAGCAAGGGGATGCCATAGCCTTACAAAGAGATAATGCTGTTCAGTCATGACTTACACCAAGAAAAAAGAAACCCCTCCAAAAAATCCCAAACTAAACCCCTCCCTGTTTTGGTGCTTTGAATGACCTTATTGCTTCTCTGAAGTTGTCCCATGAAACCGAGAGGACTAGCGTCACTGATGGATGGGAGATTACAAACAGGGACATATCCGAGGGCAGTAAGCTTTCAAACTGGGTTTAGAATGATTGTTTCATTCTTAGTTAGCAAAAGAAACCAGACCAAACCAACCAACAAGTCAAAAAATCCCCAGAAAACAGCCTTTTATCCAAATAGACAAAGGTTCAGATGTGGTTGGAGGTGCTAGGAAGCCATTCAGAGCAGACAGGTTCCTGGACAGGAAGCCATCAATACCTCTGGAAAGGGACAAGTTCTCTGGGGCATAACATGAGGTTTCTGGAGTCTTTTTAATTCATGTTTCTGCATCCTCCTTGGAGCTCTGCAGAGGTCACTGGGGCCCCTGGGATGGACGCTGCCTTTGACTCCTCTTCTTCCTTCTCACCATTTCCCATCTGATTCCAGTCCTGTTGAGGCTATCACCTGAGAAGTACCTCATGTGTCCAAGGACTCTTGTTTTTCAGATGTGGTGTTTCTTGGCTGTTCTGGTAGGAATCTGTAGTACTGGACATAAGGAGCCATGGATTCAAATTTGGCTCAGTGACTTTAAGGGAGGCATGTTATCTTCTTATACTCTTTTGGATATCTGTAGAATGGGTGTCTTGTGTGGTTTTCTAAGAGTGTTTTCACAGTTCCTAACACTCAGAAACTGTGTTTGATACAAGAGAGTTCTTATTAGCATCCTGCTTGATAAACTCAGCGCTATTTTCCTAATCCTATGGGAAATGGCAGTGAACTGCCACTTTTGATTATTATGATAATCACAGATTCCATGATTTAAATAGCTTCTTTTTCTTGCATCTATCTTAGTATTATAGCAAAGCCTCTAGAGTGCTACAGAAGTGAGTTTGTGCTTTGGTTTTACCATTTATTTGCCTCACTTCTTTCTGTTTCTTTATCTGATAGCTGGAGCTAAGATCAGTACCTTGAGATTGTATTATAAATATGAAATTTATATGAAGAGGACTCCATTAGTGGTCAGCATTATTACCTTTTATCAAATACCTTCTGTGTGTTCAGTGGTCTCATACCTGACTTTTCATTGTATTAATGCAGTAATCTTGTGACATAGGAATTATAATTCATATAATGATGAATGAAGAGACTTAGCCTCAGAGAAGTTCAGCCATTTGTTTGAGGTCATGCAACTAATAAGTGGGTGAAACTGGATTTAAATTCTAGTTTCTACCATGTTATTTCCCAACTGCACATTTCACCCCAACCCCAGGCCCCTATCTTCTCCTTAGGTTTGACATTTCCAAGGTTTATTCTCAGGATGAGTGGCTGTGTCCTCATGCAGAATGTCTAGAGGCCCCCTCTTCTAATTTCTGTCATCTTTGTCTCTTTTCATGCTTGTCTCTCTTACCAAGCTCCAGAACCCTCAAGACCCACAGTGCCTTGCACACAGCAGGACTCTGCCTATTCTGTGAAAAATTAGTGTTTGAAAAGGCAAGGTAGTGACTCTGGGGTTTTGGGGCTCAGAGCCTTCCCCCACTGTCTGCCAGTCTCCATGTCTGTATTACCTGGTGTAGATGGGCTGCCAGAGACATTCTAAGACATCTGTAGCCTGTGGATTCTGTTTTCCTTTGAGTCATCAGCACTGAACTAGCCAGATGACCCAGGCTGAGTGCTGGGTACAGGGTCCCACATCATGATCCCATCCTGTGTACACACTGTCTGGTACTGGGACACCTACTGCGACTGACCACACCAATTCCCTTCTCCTCTGTGTCCCTACCACTGACCATGGCCAAAGGTAAGCTTCCAGCATGCCCTTAGATATGTATTCACTTGTTTGTCTATCTGTCTCTCTCACACACTGGTGTAGGTTCTTTAGACACCTAGATGAATAGAGAACTCACAGTTAGGTATAGTATCTCCTAATCCTGGATTTGCCTCAGAACCAGCAAGAAAAGTTCTTTCCAATACAGTTGCCTGGAGCCCACCTGAGATCTACAGAAGTAGCATCTCTAGGACCAAAATTGTAGGCACCTGTGTATGTAAGATGCTTGCCAAGGGATTCTGAAACACTGCTGGTTTGAATATCCCCTGGTCTGTAAATTTATTGTGAAGCAAAAGCTCTGAGAAGGCACAGAAACAAAGACAGAGGGCAACCATGGGTGGTTTGGTGGTGGTGGGGACATCTCCTGCCTTATACCTTATTCTTTGTATTTTGGCTTCTAAACATCCCACAATCTTCACTCCCAAGAGTCTCTGTATATTAAACTGTCCAGAGAGTTGGCTCTCAGAGGACAGGGGCACATCTGTTTTCTTCACTATTGTATCACTATTTATGCCCAGTGCTATGACAGAGACTGGCATGTAGTAAATATTTGTTGAATGAATGCATTTGTTCCCTGATTCTCTTCAGGTGTGTGCTGTTCCAGCTCGTGTTTTGTGATACTGTGTATGTACTTAAGAGGTGCCCAGGAAGCCCCACAATGGGTTTGTGGTCCAGTGAGATTCCCTCCTGGTCTTGGTCTGTGAGGAGAAACTGGAGGCATAAGCAGAGTCCAGCCAGGACCAAGGAGAGTACTAGGGTAGGAAACCTAGCCCTTTGCAAAGTGTGGATTCAGCCAAACCTGACACTGGCCTGGGCTGAGCTTCTGAGCAAGTGGGAGACGAATGGCATGAGGTAGTCATTAAAATGGCAGTTGACCTCCCAGCAGCTCGAATGAGGCCCTGTAAACATCAGCCCTCCCCAGCTGTCCCTCAGAGACCCTTGCAGAGTGGCCCATCCATCATGGGGCCCCCTGGGAAGGCTATGGGCGGTTGTCTGTGAGTCAGTTATGGGGTTCTGTTTTCAGCACAGATCTTGTCAAATTCAAGCTGTCAACTGCACAGGCCCTGAAAGCCTGTCACAGACCTCTGGGGACAGGCATGCAGCAGATGACCTTGAGGGGACTCTGCTGAATGTGGGATTGTGGTGATAAGGGGAACAAATGAGAAGCCACCTGGGCCTTTCACCACTGTACTAAGCTGTACCACCCCTTTG
>PVJX010040717.1:0-15044 GCA_004027295.1 Dolichotis patagonum | reverse complement strand
TGGCTCTGTACTTGTTTACTAGGGGCATTTTTACTACTACCTAGTTTTGTTCCACTGAGTCCCTTCTCTCCATTTCTTCATACCATCTTAATCTAGGGGAATCATTGACAAAATGAAAATCTTAGGTTTTGGAAACAAAAATTTAGGTTTGATTTATGGCCATATCTCTTCTCTGCTATGTGACTGTTAGCAATTTGATCAATCTTTCTGACCTTCGGATGCATGGTCTTTAAGGATAATATTTACATCCTTCTCTAAAGCATATTCTTTACTTTGCCAGGCTTTTCTCTCCCTGACTACACCCTTATTCTATGCTGTTGCTCAAGCAGTCTGAACTCAACACCTCATTCGAGTAGGCAATGGCCTTGGCTTCTTCCTTCTGCAAATATTCATAGCACAATATCACTGTATTTCTTCTTTTTATCTTTTTACACCTGTGTTTGTATGTATTTCTTTTCAAGAAGTTGCCTCAGGGAATGAGTCAAGTCACATTACCTTTACTTAAGTCACTACTGCCAATGAGATTGACCTTGTGCCACAAGATAGGTCCACTGGAAAAGCTATAAGTACTATCATGTAAATAAAATGACTAAATTAGTTAACAACGAAAGGATTCACTCTAGTGTCTCACATTAGGATTATATGAATTACTTCTCAACCTTCTTGTTCTCATCTAAACTGGATCCTATGGTAAAAAACCATCCTTTGAATTATTGCTTCACTTAGTCACTGACTTGCAAAATTCTTTCTTATTTTCACTGTCTTGTTTTGTTTTTGATCTCATGAGCATTTATCTCCAAGTTCAGCGGAGGAACCTTGCTGATTTCTTTTCTGGGTCTTCTCATCCAGCCAGCCAGCTGGCCAGTGATCCAATGGAAAATGGACAACGATAAAGGTTTTTTTACTTTCTAAAATAAATACATCTGCTATCCCATTCCCAACTAGATAAAGATTTGGAGTCCATCTGATAAGCATACCCATGAACCAACATCAGGTGGTGCTGTTTTGCAATGCAAAGTCACAGGCCCTGCTCAGAGCTTTGTTTCTTTTTTTTCCATTGTATTTTAAAGAGAATAGGACAAAAGCAGTCAGTACAGAGCAGATCGGAACCAGACAACATAGGCCACACAATACTTAACATTAAGACAACCGGACATTAACAATAGCTATCACAATATTTTTTTCTCTGCTATAGTTGAGCATAGTTTCAAATACAATAATATTAAACATAACAAAAAAGTATAAAACCATTCAAAGAGTGAAAGAATTACAGGGCATTCTGAACCGAATAACCGAGAATGATCAATGGTTACTATAATATCTCATTTTCAATAAAAAATTTTGTCTATACTTTCACACATATTCAAATCCCAATAAGACACAATGTGATAGATAGAACCAATGTAAATAGAAGAATACAAGCTTGGTAGGACTTCTAAGAAGGACAGTATTAAATCAGCAATAGCTGTCATAATGTTTTGTTCTCTTCAAAACAGCTATTCATAGCATCACGTATAATAAAGTCAAACAAAACAGGATAAAACTATTTCAACCGATGAATGAAAACATTGAAAGGCTTCAAAGCTATGAGATGGGGACTCATGATTACCATAAAATCTTATATACTCTTACCAACTCTCATACTAGGGAGACTAGACGGTATTTACATGTGAGTTTGATTTATTTCGCTTATGAGTATGGTCTCAAGTCGTGTCCATTTATTTATAAATATCTCAATGTGATCATTCTTTATAGCTGAGTAGTACTCCATTGTACTACAACTTTTTTATTCATTCCTCAGTTGATGGGAACTTAGGTTGTTTCCAAAATCTGACTATTACAAATTGTGCTGCTATAAACATGGGTGCACATATATCACCGTGGTGTGATGTTTTTAGTTCTTCTGGGAATATGCCTAGAAGCGTAATAGCTGGGTCAGATGGGACCTCCAGACCCAGCTTTTTGAGGACTCTCCAGACTTCTTAATCTGTATCTGCACATGCTCTCCAGTAAGCAGCTGATTCATTCGCACATGAAAGTCTGAGGAACATTTGCTTAGGAATTTAAAACGCCCAGTTACACAACTCATCAATAGTGAGACTAAATTTCTTGATCTCCTGCCCTAATGCTCTATTTAATTCCATGGCAATGATCAGGTATTTTGACTTTCTTATCACACCACAGTGGGTTGTAGATTCTTTATTCCACCCACTACAGGCTTGAGTAGAGAGAGCAGATCCTTCTGAAAAGTACAGGCCTGAAGCAAAGCACAGTACTGAATCCTCTTCTGAAGAACATTTGTCAAAAAACATTTAATTTAATCTGATTTTATCATATCACTGATTATTACATACTTAATCTATCCATTGTTTCAGCAGATATTCTATACTAAAAACTAAATAAAAATAATTATCTTTTAAAATTCAACAATAGCAATGCCATCTTCACTTTGATGAATTTCAAATCACCATGGGGAGCAGGTATTTCTTTCAGTAAGAAGAACTCCAGAGTGCTGCATGTAGCAGGGCACTGTGGAGCCAACACTTGTCTGGTAGTTTGCACTCTGAAATAAAAGTGACCAAGACCAGGACAGGATGAATTTCATGACAGAGGGAAGATTTTTTACAAAGCAAAGCAATACAAAACAAAACAAAACAAAACAGGCTGTCTAAGAAGTATGAGAAACAGGACTTAAAAAACATAAAACAAAAAGTGTTTTATCTCAGTGATGAGAAGGTGACTGGGCTAACTATGTTTTATATTATCTTGAAATGTTTAAGAAACAAATGCAGATTTGAAGTCCCTTCAGGCTGAGATTCCTTCCACATATAAACACCCCAGCATTGAGCCAAATAGATTTTGCTTACGGGTTTTATTTGACTTTGGAGTTAGAGTTTAAGTATACCCAGCTACTCAGTGAACCATGCCTTCCAGTACTTCTCTTCTGTATGGTGCTCTTCCTTTGAATCTAAGTTATCACTTGGATTCACTTATGAACTTATGAACAAATAGAACAAATGAACAAATAGAACTTATGAACCAATAACTTATCACTTATGAACAAATAGACCTTGGGTGGAGCTGGGGAGTGGGGAGGTTGGAGGCTTCTGCTATGTGAGCTATAAAGCTAGTACCTACAAAGCCTTAGCTTCTGCACTGGTTTCCTGGAATTTTATCTTAGTGAAACCTTATACAACTTCCATTCAATCCTTACCACATATTTAGGAGTTCATAAAACATAAAACATGTCCTAGAAAATGAACATATCATGCAAAACAAAACAGTAAGCTTGCTGCCCTCGGAGAACCAGGAGTTGATTCCCTTCATATCAATTTACTGAGGCATCCTTTTTATTTTCCCTGTTTTATTGTGTCTTCAAGGCTTAGGAAGAGTCAGTCAACCCAGATCTTTGCCTGTGCACTACAGCTAGTGTTTGCCTAAGCCCCGAATTTATATTCTAGTCCATCCAGGATGTTTCTACTCATCAACAAATGCATCATCTTAAAATAATGTTAAATCTTGTCACTTTCCCCTCAAGACTCTAAAGCAATACATCTGATGAATGTACAGACATTACAAGGAATGCGTACAGTCAGTGCGGTTGATTGATTATGAAGCACTGGTATGTCAAAGATGTCAATGAAGTTAGAATAGCTGGAATTATTCAGTAGAAGAACTGAAGACTGTGAGAAAGAAAGTACAATATCTGGTCTTGACTAATGGAGAAGATGCATCCTAGTGATAATCAGGTGTACAGGTTTCTCAACTAAGACGTGACTGAAGTTGAGCAGATCAAAAATTGAAATTCACAAGGTGAGGGAGATGAAATAAGATGTTTGAGTCTTCTGTAAAGACAATTCTATAAGATACTAAAACTTTAGAGTGAGAATATGAATCCAGCACCACACATCTTTGATGAATATGAGAAAGACCCAGGTAGGCAGCTAATGACCTTGAAAGACAGTCAAGATGATGAAGTGCAAAGTAGTGTGAAGAATGGAGAAGTGATGGTATTAGAGAAGCATAGATAAACTGAAAGAATTTTAAACTCTTTATCTCTGGGTCTGTGTCTAGCATGGTGTTCATTCATCCATTATTCTGTGTGAGCTCCTCACAGGCAAAGAACTCAAGTGAAATGTGAGTAGAAGAATCAGCCTTCACTTCCTGGTATCCTTGGAAGGGAACTCTGAGGGAACACAGCAGTCCCTCATAATGAGACCCTAAAGAGATTAACTGATACTACATAGGTATTGCCTCTCCTCCCCACACACAGTGAAGACAGCTTTTCACCGCCACTTTCTAGATCATAATTATGGGAATTCAATTTCACAATCACTGTTTATATGGAAAAAGTCAAGAATCACTTACAGAAAACAAAGTAATCACTATTGCCAACTCAGTGGTATTTTTAGTAACTAGTTATTCAGGTAGTCACCTTGTGATTTTGCTGTTTGTTCTGCCCTTATCAATTCTGCTGACACTTGACTTTTTTGGTGTAATTCCCCTTGAACTCTTTTCTCATTTGTTGGTCACAACACGACTGAAACTTCATAAGCATCAAACTCACAAGTATGGTGGTCAAAACACACCCACTTAAACCCCAGCTCCAGATATTCTGTGTAGGTCTGGGTGAAGGCAAAACATTTTATTTGTAACAGATTTCAGGGTGGTGTTGATACTGATGGAATGCTGACTGCACTTTGAGAAACATTTATCAAAAGTTTATAGAATGCAAGACTATAGATCTGATTCCTAGAACAAATCTAAATATGTAGTTTCATTTTTTTAGTCCATAGAATAAAGGTAAAAGCAATTCTTTCTTTTGTAGATGGCTGTAGAAATTAAGAGAAATAATTAATATAAAATATCTGTGTAAATCAAGAAATCTATAATATATTAGTTCAAAATCTCCCTCTCTTTAAAGTCAAAAATCTAAGACAGAAAAAAATGAAGTTATTTTATAAATTTGAATTATACAATAAATGAGAGGTTGGTAATGGGCACTGAAATTCAATTTCAATTTTCTGAGTATAAATTTAGTATTTTTTCTCCTCTATCCCTCAATAGATTCATAGAGACTGAACAAACACACAGACTGAATGAGCGGCTCATGTGAAAACTCTGATGCTACTATTCTACCATTTATTTATTTACTTGCTTTACTCCATCAGTTGACTAATGACTTTCACGTTTTTAACCACAATCCTAACAGAGGTTTGTGATTCATATACTCAAATGCCTTAATTGATTCAACTTCTTATTCGTATATATTTCTCATACATATAAAAATAACTTTAAAAATCCAAATTATTGATGCTTTTTCATATCAGTAATTTACCTGTTTTTTTCCAAGTAGAGCAAATTTTTATTTTTTACATTGCAGTTTATTAGTACATGCTTCTAGTATGTAATGTGTACATTCCTATTGGAAGCACCCCAAGCATCAATCAATAGATGAATGAATAAAGAAAATGTGGTATTTGTGCACCATGGATACCACTCTATCATAAAGAAGGACAAACTGAAGTCATTTATAAGAAAACGGATGCACATTTGGACCATCATGTTAAATAAAATAAATCAGATATACAAGTTTAATACTGCATTGTTTCTCTTATGTGAGAAACCCGGAGTAAAAATAAACAGCCTCTTCTTGATTTCTTAAGGCAATTTCCTTTCTCTCATTGCTCACATACATTCTGTTTGCTTTCTTTTTCTTTTTCTTTCTTTCTTTCTTTCTTTTTCTCTTTCTTTTTTCTTTTGTCTTTTTTTAAAAGTGTCTACAGTCATCCTATCTACCTTAAAATTTTTCAGGAGTCTCCTAAATTGGGCCTATAGTTCTGCCTGTTATTCATTTAGAGTTCAGCATTAATCTTCTGAAAATACACACTGAGTAATATTTTTTTCAACATCTTCAAGAGCATCTCACATTTTAAAAGTAAGAATACAACCCATAGTTCTTCCCATGATCAAAAGACACTAACAACTCCTTGCCAAACTCTTGTTTGGAATACTACAGTCATTCTTTGTCTCTGTCTCTGTCTCTCTCTCTCTTTCTGTCTCTAAATAATGCATTTTGTATTCAAAAGAAAAACTGACAGTTGTATGTGACGAAGTAACAAATACATACCCAGACCCTGTTTAAGAAATAGGAACTGTTTTCCCTCCATTCAAATGACTGAACTCCTCTCCTATAACAGAACTCTTAGGGGCAAACATTTTTCTGAAAGTTTTTCTAATTGTATTTCTTAAAAATAGTTTTTGTCAGATGTGTAAGAACTTGTCATTTTCTATTTAACACTTTATAAGAATATAGCAATAAATATTGAATAGTTTGCTTTTACCTTCATCCTGTGGTGAGGTAGATCGTTTTGTGGCATAGCTATAAATCCCTCGCCTTCTTGTGTGTGCTGTTGTGCTCTGTGATATAGCACAATTTATTGCACAACTTGCTCTCTTCTTGATAGACATTTAGGTTGGTTCTACTTTGTTGTTCTTATTAACAATGTCATAAGCACATACACGTGGGCACACACATATATACAAGAATATAGAGCTGCTGGTAGAATTAGAATTGCGGACTTTTGGAGAATAAAAAAGTTCTTTACATACTGTTCCTAAGGTTTTTTTTACAAATGGTTAGACCAGTGTACTGTTCCATAGTCATATGTGAGTCCCAAAGCCATATACAAGCCTTTCTGAATCCTATATAGTCCAATCCTTGGTATATCATATTTGTCAGTTTTGCAATTTAATAGTAAAAATGAGTATCTTCATGTGGACCCAATTGATATTTCTCTCTTACTAATAGAAGTAAACCTTTTTATTGTTGAAATATCATTTGGAACATATCTTCTACCATCTCAAATTTTAAAAAATCTTTTCTCTTTAATGTAAGCAGATATTCATAAGATATAAAGGCAATCTTATTTGTATGAAAAATAATTAAATGTTATCTAAAATAATCAGAGAAAACAGTGGTTACTATCTCATGTATGTTGATTTTTAAAAGAAGGGTCAAAATTTTGCCTTTTCAAATGTTAAGGCATAGTAGAGGAGTCTCAAATATGTGTGCATTGTGATACAGTAATCTCCAGAACTTTTGAAATTCAATGTGACTGTGGTGGATTGAACACTAACAGTCAACTAAAACTCGAGCTGAACTAAATCAGCGTGGTGCTGAGGGTCTCTGGCCCACCTGCGATCGTTGCCAGCATAGAAAGGAGAACTGGAGAGGAAGAAGTGGTGCTGTTGGTGCTCTGGGTGTGGTTGGTTCTTCTGTTGCCATGGGTTCCCCTGGAGAAGCTTGTGGCACCTCTTTTCTGATAGAAACGTGGCTGTTCTCATCCTCAGAGGATATTAGGATTGTTGAAAAAAATAGCAGTTTGATTTTTAATTTTTCAAGGCACCCCCACACTGCTTGTCATAGTAGTTATGCCAATTTGCATTCTTATTTATCAATATATGAGGCTTCTTTTTTGACTTTTGTCTTTTGTTTTTTGCTTTGTTATCTTTTGTGAAAATAGGGGCTCAATAACAAATAGGAAATGATATCTCATTGTGATTTTGATTTCCATTTTTCTGATAATTAGGGTAATTAGGCATACTTTTATATACCTAAAATTTGTATCTATTCTTTGGAGAAACATCTATTCAAGTCCTTAAACCATGCTTTAAATCATTTTATTAGATTTGTTTGTTAGTGAATTGAAGTTTTATTTGCACTGAGAATCAAACTTATGCCCTCACACTTGCCAGACAGGTGCTGTGTCACTGAGCTAAATCTCTGGCACACCATATATATTTTCAAAAATATTCTTATATGTATTTTTTTCAGAAGTAATCTTGTTTCATATATATGGTTTGGAAACATTTTGATCCATCATTTAGATTTTTTTTTTATTCTTTAGATTGGATATCTAGTTTTTCCATCACTGTTTGTAGAATAAATTACCCTTGTTCCATTTCTTACAGGTATCTTGTTGAAAGTTATTTGACCATGTATACAAGAGTTTATTTCTGGATCATACCCTGTTTCATTGATCTACATGTCAATCTTTCTATCAGTACCATAGTGTTTTGATTACTGTCACTTTATAATCTGTTTTAAACTCAAAAGTGTGAAGTGTACAGTTTGTTGTTCTTAGACAAACATTTTTACTATTGGAGGTACATTGCTATTTATATAAGTTTTAAGTTTGCATTTTCTAATTCTACAGAAATTGCCACTGTGATATTGATGGTTTGCAATGAATCTGTAGATCACATTGGATATACAGACATATTAGCAATAGCCAGTCTTTGATTCTATGACCAAAAGAATATCTTTCAATTTGTGTATGTCTTCTTAAATTTCTTGTCAATGGTCCATAGTTTAAAGAGTATGGCCATTCACTTCCTTAGTTAACTTTATTCATAAATATTTTATTATTTCTCATATCATCAAACATGGGTATTTTTATTAATTTCTTTTCTGGACTATTCATTATTATACATAATTGTATGTATTTGCTTTTTGTATGTTGATTTTTGTGTGTTGATTTTATGCTGTGAAATTGCTGAATTTGTGTTTTATTTCTAACACTATTTCCAGGGAAGCTTAAGGTTTTCTACATAAAATGATTATGTTATTTGTCAAAAGAGATGATTTTGCTTCCTCTCTGATTTTGGATACCTTTCATTAATTGTATTTATATAATTGCTCTCACTAGGTGTTCCAGGTTTTTTCAGAATGGAAGTATTGAATATGGACTTTTTGTCTTGTTTCAGATCTTAGAGGGATGGCTTTGGATTTCGGACTGAACTGTGGCTGTTGCTGTTGGTTGTAGATTTTTCATATATGCTACTTAGTTGGTTATTTCTGCGCTAATATTTGTTACTTTCCTTTGTACATAAACTTTAGTTTGAGTTTGTTCTTTTCCTAGTTACTTGAAGAATAAACTATGTAGCTTAGTTGAAATTTTGCTTTGCTTTAATGTGGAAATTATCACTACAGACTTCTCTTGTACTCCTGCTTTTGCTGCACCCTGTAAGTTCTGGCATAATGTTTTCATTTCATTTGTCCAAAGATGTTTCCTAATTTTTTTCTTTGTCTCATTGGTTATTAAAGCATATATTTTCTGACTTTCACTTATTTGTGAATTATGGATCATTTCATTGTGGTCAGAGAAGGTATTTGATATGATTTAAATCTTCTGAAAGCCTTTATCCAAACTTGCTTGCTGATTCACCCTGGAGAAGGCCCTGTGCATGCATGAGATGAATGTGTCCTGCTGTCTTTGAGGAGAATGTTCTCTGTGTGTCTTCCAGGCCTATGTTGTGGGGAGGCCGCTGGTTGTTCATTCCTGTTTCTTTGCAGATCTTCCATTTGGGCATTCGTTAAAGCCACTGTTAGCACTGTGTCTCTCTTTCTCTTCTCAGTGTTGTTGAAGTTTGCTTCATGTATTTCAGTGTTCCAGTATTTGGTATATATAACTTCATTGTTTCAACTTTCTGCTAAATAGACCTTGTTTTTAAAAAAATGTCCTTGTGTCCTGTGACATTTGTTGACTAAAAGTTGATTTTCGCAGAACAGTGTGGCTGCCTCAGCTGCCTTTGCTAAGCATGTACTCAAGTGAAGATTACCTTTCTCCATTCCTCCAGTTCCAGCCTCTCTGAGTCCCACAGATGAAAGTAAATCTATTCTGGGGAGCACAAAAACGGATCCTGGTATTTTAAAACTGTATTCAGTCGCTTATTTTTTTGAATGGAAAATACTGTGAATTAAATTTTACAGTAATTACTTATAGAAGAGGACTTTCTACTTTTGTTTTAAATTTTTTTGTAAGACTGGAGACATATTTCAGTGTAAGAGTACTTGATGAGCATGCACAATTCCTGGAATTTTTTGCTGCCTGTCATATGTTTGTTTTTTGTACCTTTTGTCCTCTAGCTGTCTTTCCCTTGTTTTCTCTTGTATATCTTCTTTAGATATTTTTATAGCTTTCTTGAGACTTACATTAAAAACTCTTACAGTTATCACAATCTACTTTAGGCAGTAGCACCTTAACTTTAATTGCACACTTAAACTCTAACTTTTTGTCTCCTCTCACACATGTTTTAGGTTATTGGTGTCACAAATTTATCTTTTCTTATTATGCAGCCATAATGGCTGATCAATGAGGTATAATAAAATATGTGGAGAATGCTTCAATTTTAAAAATATATTATGGTAAATGACATTTTACCATTAAACCCTCTTGAAATACTCCCCCTTGCTTTTAACACACTTATTCCATCATTCTTGGCAGTGTCTTTCACTATAATTTTAAAATATTTTTGAAATTTCAGCATAGTTTCCAATCATACATATACCTGGTATCTCCCTTTCTTTACACCTGGTATCTCCCTTTCTTCAAAGTCATTTATAGGAGATTATTTTTGCTCCTTTGACTGCATCATATTTCTGTTTCTTAGTGTGACTTGTAACTATGGATTTGATTCATGCATTTAAAAAATGGTCATCCCTTTCCCATCTATACATACACTGGCTTAGCAAAGAGACTGACTTTTACTAGAAGGCAGGATAGGAATTCTGTGGGCCTCTCAAAACTTTTCAGGATATATAGCTTCTCTGGAACCATATGCATAAATTCTTTATTAGAGGGATTGATGAATTCCCTTTATTGGAGTTTCTAATTTCATCCCTACTCTGGTGTCCATTTGCAATATTGAAGTTCTCTTAAATTTAGTGGCCATCATGTGTCTAGTATATGCTTACCAAAACCAGACCTCTCCCATCCAGCCATCTGCAAAGACCAAGCATTAGATGCATACTCTTCCTCTACAGGAAGAAGCCAAAGTTTGGGACTTTGTCCCACTTACTCCAACCTGAACCAGGGGCAGGGGCTATGTCAAGTTGATGTGTGCTAGTCCAAATCGCCTCTTTTGTTCTCACCAGCACCCTGACACACTGTTGTCCCTCCTTATTAGTGCTCAGATTGAGGCAAATAAAACCAGTTTCTTGGTCAGTCTTCCAATGATAATGGGAGTATGTGTCATTTTCTCTTTCCTTCTTTGAGAAGCCAGAAGGAGGAAATATTTTTCCCAATTGTGCCATGCTGAATCTGGCACAAGGACTATAATGACTGAGTGACAAATTTTTCTGCTAGGTTTGATGAGGCCTGTTTTCTGATCACCTAGGGATTCTTGCTTTCTGGATTTCTTTGTCTCTCTCTCTTTCTCTCTCTGGCTTTCTCTCACTCTCTGTCACACACACACACACACACACACTAGTTCATGAAGTATTGTGGAATCATTTTTTCCAAGATGGGGCAATGGACTGGGGCTTTGTATTCCTCCATCTTGTTGATCCAAGTATGAGCATTTTTAATGCTCATGTTAACTCAGTCTTAATATTCATATTTCTGCAAAATGTTTTCCAATTGGATTAGGATTTTTGGAATCTCAATTCTCTCACCTGTTAAATGGAGGAAACGTTTTTATGTTTTGTTTTGTTTTGTCTTTTTTTTTTCCTTGTCTTTTTTTTTCTCACTAGGATTTTATATGATTGAAATCTATTTTAAAACAGTGGTTCCCAAGCACCAGTTATTTGACAAGTACCTAGTTAGCAGAGCAAGAATGGAGTGAAGGGAGCAAGACAGAAAGAGGTAAAACTCAAATTAATCATTACTTTTAAGCAAAATGCCAATCATACAGGCCAGGGGTAGAGGAGAGGACAAATCTGACAAGGGTTTGTCTATAATTTAAAGCTTTTTATATGGTTTTCTTACAACTAGCAAAGTTTGAATCTCATGGCTCTCTATGAGTATAAGATATATTTAAGTAGAACTTACTATAAATTCTATTAAGGATTAACAATAGTGCTTGTGAAAATTGGTATGGAAGGTTTACTAAAGATTTGTTCTAAGGACCCTGTGTATTTCTATACATATGATATTAGAAATTTTAATTAATCAGTTATTTTCATGAACTTATAGAATCAAAGTGTTTATCTGCCAGGTGTGTGTATGTGTGTCTTACTGGGGATTGAACCTAGGCTTTCACTTGATGGACAGATGTTCTCAATGATCTACATCCCTAGCCTCTTGCTGAGTTTCCCAGGTTGCCCTCGATCCTGTGGTCCTCCTCCCTCAGCCTTGCAAGTAGCTAGGACTACACTCTACCCAGCTATCTGCAGATATTTTTATATCACTTTCACAAATGCTTTCATATAGGATATGCTCCAGAAATGTTAGCTAAATTAATAAGTATGATATTATTTATATTTTCATAAGATTAGCTAAGTGATATCACTGAAATTTAGCACTGTACCCATTCCTCCAATCAAAAAGCAGTTCCTGAATAAATTACACATACAAGGAATTTTGTAGCCCTCTTCTTGTGAAGCAAATCTTAAAGAAATGGATCTAAGTTTCTAATTAACTAGAAGGCAGGCATCTACTTAATTAAGGAACAGAAGATACGTGTCTGACAAAATATCACACAATGTAGAAATAAGTGTCATGATAAAGGTTCAGTAAAAAGCCATAGGAGTCTATAGGAGACAGATGACTTCTGGCAGCTAAATCTGGCAAAGTTTCCTGTAGAAGGTGCTACTGGATAAAATCTTTGAATAATGAGGAGTTTAGACAGAGACAGAAGCTCCAAGAGCTCTCCAGGCTGAGGAATGAGCACTACAAAGATTATATAACAAGGAAACAAGATGGCAGATCTAAGCACAGCACACTCGACTTGAGATGGACACAATAAATACCATTAGTAGGTACTGTAGCATGAACTAAAATTTGTCTAGATGTAGGTTTTAGTTTCTAGCAGGAAATAGATGATCTTTCAGATTGGAGAAGGACTTGATGAAGTCACTATTTGTAAATGTTGGGCAGGAAACTACAGTGTTTGTAGTGCTAAAACATTTGGGAACCATCATCACTACCCCAGAACTGAAAAGGACACAAAGGGAAAGTGTTGTTTCTTAACTAGAGAGAGCGAGAAAAGTGGAGGGAGACTCAGAATCTTAGATGTGCCCGTAGGAACTTACTGGGGATGCAAATAGCACATCACATTACTTTTCCTCTCTTCTCCTGCTAAAGACTTATTGACTGAAGTTAGAAGATATATGCCCCTAATATAATCCATCCTTAGGAGGCAGGGAGTCATATACTGTGTAAAATGACCACATTATAAAAATACTGCAATTCTATGCCTATTTCCCCTGAAATATGGTAATCTCTTCACTATATATCTGCATATGTAATATTTAAATATTATATCTATATATAATGCGTTTTGGTATTTTCCTCTTAAATTGTTTTCCAATTATAATTATCATAAAAATGGCCATGCTTAAGATTATTTTGTGCATTATTGGGTACTATGTAGATGTTTGTGGCCTGTTCTACAGTTGTTTGAAATCTTACAGCAATTTATAATGATAACGAAGGGAAGATAATTACAGTCCACCTCTCAGCACCATTGGCATGAAACATCTTTAATTATGGGATCATTATATGCATGGAATAATGCACAAAATGCCCTCTGTATAGTTGGGAGAAACCACAGAGCACTTTTGGGAATTAGAAAAAGAAACATTCTGGAGTCCACTCATTTACAGAATTAACAAATACTAATGATTTCTGATGGAGTAGGAGAATGTTGAAGCTTATGAACAATATTTCTTAGGGTATGTCATTTACCTGGAATGAACCTTTGTAGCTATGGTTTTACAGTATAGGCTCCCTTTAATCTACCTCCTTTCAATGACAGATTTTGCTAAACAGATCACAGAGCTGGGTGCGTGACTCTGGCCGAGCCAATCATACTATGTCTCAGTTACAACCACAGGGCACTTAGTGCTTGGGTATTTCCTATGCAGGAGCAGGTAGAGAGAAGTATATCATCTTCCTTTATCTGCGAAGCTATGAGAATGTGACTGCAGAGCTCCTGAGCTGATTGCCTTCATGAACTTCATCTTCAGGTGCTATGAGCCCCCTAAGTCTCCTTGCTGCAAATCTCTTTCACTAAACCTCTTTCAGTACAGTTTCTATTACTTTCAATTGAAAAGTTCCTCTTGATGCTGAGTGGACACTACCCAGCTCTGGCAAGTCTTTGGCCTCACATTTGCTTTCTCTACTAAGAATTTTCATCTCTTACAAACCTTTGCGACTCTGTCTCTACCTTTAAGCCTGAACTCAAATTTATTTCTCAATGAAGTTTCCCTGAGTCATTATTTCTAAACTACCCTCACACTCCTATCAATATCAAACATATATATTTCTTTCAAGGATCTTGTTAATCATCTCTCACCCCAGTCAGAATGTAGGTAGGAATTTTAACCCTCTCTATACTTTATATCTCTGGTGTTATAAAAGATATAGACATGAACATCATGGATCAAGCGATATTTGATAAATAAATGAGTGAATGATAGGCATCCTCTGTGTGCTAGGCACCGTGTTCAGACTGAAGCATGTGCCATTCCAGTTAGTACACAGATTCTTTGCTTTTTGGTAAAGATGCATTTGTGAAAGTGGTGTACCTATCTGATACGTATTCCTCATGACAATGGCCAGCTTCCACGAGAGCAGAGACCATGCATGCCTTTGTAACAGTGATCCTCATTTATTAGTGTAGCATTGGAAACCTGCAACATATAGTCATACAACAACGCCTTAGTCCACAAATGCTTCTGTTTGCAAACGATTTGATTGTCAAAAAAAAAAAAAGCAGTCAACAAAATTTTGCTTCCGTTCACAGATTTCATATCAAGTGACAAACACAAATGTAGCTATTTTCCCCCAAATAATAAATAGTAAAATAAATAATAAATTAAGTTTGTGAACTGAGCTATGGTTATATATATATAATATATAATATAATATATATAATATATATAATATATATAATATATATAATATATATAATATATATAATATATATAATATATATAATATATATAATATATATAATATATAATATATATAATATATATAATATATATAATATATATAATATATATAATATATATAATATATATAATATATATAATA
>PVJX010040716.1:0-15063 GCA_004027295.1 Dolichotis patagonum | reverse complement strand
TCTTTTTCTGCACAGCCAGGAAACGAATGGGGAGGCAGCAACTGAGGCCTGAGCCTGCCCTGGGCTGGAACCAGCCCCCTGGGGCTCCTTTGATGATGAGGAAATTGAATCATGCTGATGTAAAGTGGGCTGCCCTGTCCAGCAGCCGATCTTTTCGGGCAATTATTTGGAAGTAATGAAAGTGAATGCATGACATTTAAAAAGAAACTCCTCTGTCAGCAGGAAAGCTGCCACATTCTCCTGCACCTCTGAGAATAAGCTTAGCTTGAAATAATGTTCATTTTAGCCAAGTTGTAAATTACAAGTGTGTTGGGGTCCGAGGGGATTTATTACCAGTCGGAAGGAGGTTATTGGGCCTTGTGCAGGCTGCTGCATATGGTGCATGTTACAAAGTGGCTGTGTCGTGAAGTTTGTAGCAAGGGATAAAGCACCTTTCTTGCTTGCTTTTTTGCTCTGTGTCTATTTTTTTTTTCCTTTTACAGCTTCTCTCTGGAGGCTTCTGATTGCTAATGTTCCACAGAAACACCAGCAATAAAGAGTACAATGTTGCAATCTGTTTTTCCAATTGTTGCTCAGATTTGATGTGACATTATTAATGACAAATGGCAATGGGTTGGTTGATGAGTGGCTTGGCTAGACCGTCAGCCTCCCTGGGTGGAGGGAGGTCGGGAGAGTGATGCTGTCCTCAGCGGCTTGGCTGAGGGTGCCTGGCAAGGTGCACAGCAGAAGATTCAGAACAGACCTGGCGCCTGCAGCTGGGCTGGCTTTTCACTTCCGGGCTTTGCCCACCGTGCGCCTAAGGGTGGACTGGGGAAGACAGCTGTGTGGAGAAGGCAGGGCCTCTGTAGTTGTCATTTTCATGTTATTATAAGGGAAGGCCTGAAGCAATTATCTTATTAGGAGAAGAGGCTCACAGTCTGGAAGGTGGGACTGTAGATCAACAGCCCTCCTGGTTTGGGTTCTGCGGTGGCAGGAGCACAAGTCCCAGCAGCAGCCAGGGAGGAGACAAGCTGTCAGGGCCACGCCATCTCCTTTGGATGTGTGTCCTCCCTGACCCCTGGGCCACCCCTCCCACTGAGGTCCTCGGCACCTCCTGTAGGACCATATTGGGGATCAAGCTTCTATATTGGGACTTGGAGCACAGTATTCAAACCACACTGGGAACCCATGGTACACTCATCTTTCAATCACTCTTCTTCTTTTGTGTTTTCAGCAAGTCATGGTCTTATAGTCCCAGGACTTAAAACTCAAAATGATTCTCTTTACGGTGCTTGAAAAGGATGGTGCTGGGGGCAGTGATACACAGGACAGGACCCTGGCCTCAGGATCGGAAGGCTTGAACTTGAACCCCAGGTCTGTAATGGACTCTATATGACGTTGGAGATGTTTATTGGCCTTCTTTTTCCTTATCCATGAAGTAGACATTCAGAATAAATGAAGCTTCCAGGTATTCTGGGAGGCTGGGGCAGGAAGATTCAAGTTCAAGCCCAGCCTAGCCAACTTAGTGAGACCCTGTCTTAGTTACTTTATCGTTGCTGAGACAAAATACCCAGCAAGTTAAGTGAGGAAAGATTCATTTGGTTCACAGTTTGTAGAGGTTTCAGTCCATACCCAACCAGCTCCAAGGCAGGGTGGCACAGCACCATGAATTAACCCCAGTGTCACACACTCTAGATCCAGCCACCTCTGAAAAAGCCACATAAGTCTATGGCCACATAAGACTTTGGGAGGACATCTAGACACAAGCTGTAACAGACCCTGTCTCAAAATTTTAAAAATTTAAGAAAGAGATCTGGGGATGTACCTCAGTGTGAAGGTCCTAGGTTCAACCTCTAATAACAGAAAAAGAAAAGATAAAGAAAAGAAAAATTGACCACCTGCCCCAGTCATTTGTCAAACATTTTCCAGGGCATGCTGTGCAGAGACAGGCCCTTGGGCTGCCCAGATGGTATGATGTAGGCTTGGCAAAGTGTTCTGTGAACTGCAGTTGGTAGGCATGTGCCATTGCCTTAGTTTTATTGTGTGTTACACTAGTTTTCCGTTGGTGCCTAACAAGTTAATGTGGCTTAGTGGTTTAATATAGTATCCATTTATTCTTTCACAGTTTCTGTGACTCAGGAGGCCAGGCATGGGTTATCTGGTCCTCAGCTCACCCTGTTTCCAGGCTCCCGGAAGGGGTCAGTGGGACTGGGATTCCGCTTGAGGCTCAGGGTCCTCTGCCATGTCTGTTACATATTGGCAGACTCCATTTCCTTGTGGCTGTAGAATTGATCCCTTTTGTACTGCTGACTATTGGCTCAGGGTCATTCTGAGCAACCATAGGCCAAGTTCAGGTTTTAGACACCTGGACTCCATCATAAATCCATCCAGGAATACTTTCTCTTTGGACTACAATAGCTTCTTTAATTTGCTGTTTCTCATTCCATAGTTTCAGTTACTTATGGACAGTTCTGGTTCAAATATGTTACATAGGAAGTCCCAGGAATAAACAATGTATAAGTTTTAAATTGCATACTATTCTGAGTGGCAGGAAGAAATCTCACATTATCCCACCTTATCCTATGTAGGGTGTGAATCATTCCTTTGTCCAGTGTATCCACATTGTGTATGCTACCCACCCACTAATCACTTAGTAGTCATCTTGGTGATCACATTGGCTGTCTTGGAATTATAGTGTTTGTACTAATCCTGGTTTCAGGATTTGTGGGAGAAGCTTAGAACCCATTCCCAGTAGAAAAGTACAACTATTATATGTAAAAGTTAACTGATGAGTAATCCAATCATAGGAGTGATATATCATGATATTCATCATTCCAGTTGAAATTTAGGGGCTGGGAAATCACATAGGATGTGTATACCAGGGGTAAGAATCTGGGACCACCTTTGGCTCCTTCCTATCACACATATCCATTTCAAGAGAGCCTGGAAATTGCAATGTGGGGTTCTGTTTTCATTTTGGAGGCAGTGAGACCTAGGTTCTTCCACTGGGCCTTTGGTATCAGTTGGTTCTGTGGTTCCTACCACTCTGGCCCTACAGTTACATGGGAACTTGTTGAAGATCCAAACCCACAGGTGGTCCCAATACCATAGATCTAGGTAGGGTCTACAAAACTGTTTTTTGACAAAAGCATCTGATAAACTTGACAAACATCTAGGTTTGAAATAATTCCTAATCTCCAGGTAGGCTGAGTACAGGGAGGCTGTCACTGGAGGAAGCCAAGTTCCAGCCTAGTCAACTTACAGAGACCCTGCTGCAAAATAAAAAATCAAAAGAAGGAAGGGAATGTAGCTCAGGACCGAGGTCCTGGGTTCAAATTTGGAGGAAAAAGGATCTGAGGTTGGAAGGCTGGCTTTGGGGGTCCCTGGCCTCCAGCCCCTTGGCCCCCAGCAGTCCAACCCTGAATCACAACCCTCTTTTATATATGTGTGCGAGGGTCAACAAGGGACTGTCCAACATCCGGGCTGCAGCCAGGTCTGCACCTCGCAGGCCCAGGTGGCATCTGTGCCCCGGCTGCTTCCTCTCCCTGGTGCGGACTGAGCTGTAGTGTGAATTATTCATCGGCTGCGAGGGCTGTTGCATGGGTAACACAGCCGATCACTGGGTGGCCTTGGGGCGGCCGGCGCGCACTTCATCACCGTTTGCGCTCATGAATAATGGAGCAGCCGCCTTGCTCCGAGGGTGGAGGATTCATACCCCCAGAAAACAAGGTTGCTCTGAAATTAATTTTCTGTGCTAAAAGAGTGACAGAAAATCAATTAATCGCATATTATTCTACACAGACACAGAGAAAAGGGAACCGGGCCCAGGCTCTGTTGGGGGTTCCCTTGAGGGATGGCATGGAGTGGGGTGGGGTGTCCATCCTGCCCCTGCTGGGGGCTGTGGGACCCTGCACGGGGGTCTCCAGCCCTGCTGCTGTGCCCTGCCCCCCTCGCTGTCGCACACGGCCTCCCTGATTTTTCGGGCCTCCTCAGGCCATTTGGGAAGCCGCAGAATGTCTCTCTACTCCAAAGCAGAGACCTGGGCACTTCCGTCCTCAGAGTCCGCAGGGTCCCACTAGCCGGCGTGGCCACCAGCTTTTCCTGCCTGTCCCACCGCCTGGGGTCTCCCGCCCTCCACCTCGGGCTGGCTTTCTTTGCTTCCACCAGCGTTTCATATCCAGGAAAAGACCTGCGGTGCTTATTCTTGCTTAACTTTAAACACCCGAAGACCCCAGGTCCTGGGTCTCCATGGCTCAGGAGCCTGAGCGTAAGTCCTTCTGTGCCGGTAGTCTGTGCCTGGGAGACGGAGACAGGAGGAGGGCAAGTTTGAGCCCAGCCTGGGCAGAGTAGCAAATTTGGGGGGCCCCTCCCCTTTCAAAATGGAAAGAAGGAAGGAAGAGTTGGGGGTGCGGCTCCATAGGGAGGAAGTTCTGTCACTCCGTGGGGAAGAGGGGTACCTTTTGTGTCTTTTGTGCATATAGCTGCAGAAGGTTAGACGGGTCTTCCCGTATACTGTGTTGAGGACAGGGAAGGGAAAGACGCTCAGGACTGGTTCCTCCTCGAGGAGACGGGGTCAGCCATCACCTGCAGTACATTGCTGTCTAACGCAGGCTTCCAGCAGTTTAGCCAGCCGTCTCCGCATCACTCAGCAGCTCCACGGTGTCTCCCACTGAGTTCAGCCCCAGACGTGGGCTTGCTGGGCCTGGGCTGCGGGGGACAGAGACAAGAAAGCCACAGGCTGTGGTGACCGAGTGCTTGGTCTCTTCCCCAGTCTGGCCCCCTCCGCTGGGTTAACAGGGTCCCAGGGCTCAGGGAATCCGGGGCTCAGTGAGTGGCAAGCATGCAAGTTTCCCGAGTGTGAGGGGGAACCACACAAAGGCAAGGGCCATATTGACTTGCAGAGGGCAAGAGGAGTTTTAAATCTCCAGCCAAAATGATTTCTTTTTCCCCCTGCACCCTGTTTTTGATTTTTCCATTGGATTTGACATCGTGCTGAATTGATGGGTCGGAGGCTGCAAAGGTTCTGAGGGAAGACTTGCTGGCCTGTGTTTTTGCTGCTGTCCCATGACCTCCCCTTCCTCCATTGAAAAGGAACAAATAAATGGCCTGCTCATCAGCTGCCGCCTTCCAGCTGCTGCAGATGAGCTGTGCCCTGGGATTCTGGTGGGCAGGTGCAGGGCACGCCCCAGCCTGGCTATAGCGACACAGAAGGTCCTGCTCTGTGGCGCAGGACATGGGGTGTCCTCCTGCCCTGCAACATGAAAGCACGACCCTCTCCACACAGTAGAGTGGCAGGCGGCCCCACATCAGCCTGGCCCTGATGGGGAAGGCAGGCGTGGAGTGGAGAGCAGGTGGGTACCTTTTGTCCCATGTCAGGAGCACCCCCTTTGACTGCAGATTGCTTAGACATCTGATTTTTTCTTTAAATAAATCATTTTAATTGCACCATGGGAAGAAACTGGATGTAAAGTCCCATGTAAAGAAACTGGGTGGGGGTTTAGTTTTTGGTGAGGAAACATATTTTTAGGGATAGATTTTACTTTTACCCAAGACTTGCTTAAATTATCCAGCTGTTGTTTTCTGAGTCTGCTTTTTACTGTGGTCACAGGTGCAGCCTACAGGGTCTCCGACTTTGTCTTTTCCCTTCTAAGGTGCACACATCGCCACAGTCTGGGGGCCACTGATATGGGTCCCAGTCGTTCAGAGCAAGGACCACTGGCCCAGCCCTCCCAGCCTTGGAGCAGGCGCTGAGCTCGGCCTGGTGGGCAGGACCCCGCATTGCAGTGCACCCCTGTGCTGTTCCTAGGAGGAGGCCTGGCCTGGAGGCTGAGTGCTTTGCTGGTGGGGTTTGTGGTGAGGAGCTCACATTTCTTCCTGTTCTCTGCATGAAGCTGGCTGGCATTGGTTTCGCCATTCACCAAGTGAATGCATGACATTTTGAGCCAGCAGGAGCAGCCAGGCCCTCACTGTGGACAATAAAAGGAATACACTAGCAAGGGCTGGGATGAATTTACAGCATCTGCATGCGTGACCCACTCCCTGAGCGGGGAGCCAGGCCAGGAGTTGGTTGGGGGCCTGCACTCTCCCTTGGCTTATGTTTATGGACTTATCTCCAAAAGGCTCCTGTGTTCAGAGATGAGGTTTTTTTTTTTTTTTGAAAGTGATTACATAATGGAAGGCTCTCATCTTGTTGATGAATGAATTCAGTTGGATGTGCTATTAGGAGGTGAGGGCTGTGGGAGGAAGGACGTCACTGGAGATGTGACCTCGAAGTGTCTTCTTATCTCTTCTCCCTTTCTCTTGATCTCTGGCTCTTTCCAGGCCTCTCCACTTCCTGCTTGCCACAAGCCTAGCAATTTTCCTCCTCCAGGCCCTCTGCTGGGCTGTGTCTGCCTTGCCGAGGGCCTAAAAGCAATGGACACCACAGACCATGGAATCAGACTGAAACTCTTGAGCTGAAAGAATTCTTTCCTCCTCCCCCCTAAGTTGTTTTTCTCAGGTCTTTGGTCACATTGTTGGAACACTAACACAGCTCTAGTTAGCCACTCTGTGAAGGAGTGGTTCTCTGGCTGTGGACGCCTCCTTCTCCTCCTAGCAGGCTTCAGAGCCCCTTGACACTTGGGCACTGTGAGTGTCAGTTTCCTCATCTGTTAAAAAGGTGTGACAACCTTTTCCTCCTTTTGGAGCATGTGCACGAGGTGGGATAGGAAATGTATGATGGATGAGACACTGATATGATTAACGAGGCTGGCTCTGTTCATTCTCAGTGTCCTGCTGGGAACTGATATGTCCTTCCTTCTCCCTGAGTAGCTTCCTTGGCAGCAAGGACTCTGGGAAGCTGTTTGAGAAAGCCCTTGAGGCTAACACAAAAAGTCATAAAGTAAATGACCACATCTTAACCACCACGTATGCTCATTAATGCTTCACAATATAACGTGCTTAAACATCACTGTCCACTTTTGAGGCAGGTCAAATGATACCCATTTTTTAGTTGAGCAAACTGAAGATCAGAGGAAGTTATGTAGTTTACGTGAGGGCAGACAGCTAATGACTGACCAGAGTGAGATCTGTCATGGGCCAGCATGGCTCTGGGCCTGTTTTCCTTGGTTTCACTGGCTTTTTTTTTTTTTTTTTTTTTTTGGTGCCAGGGATCAAACTCGTGACCTTGTGTTTGCTAAGCAGGCACTTATGCCACTGAGCTAAACCCCAGTTCGGGGTTCTTTTGATGCTGTTGGTTTTGCAGCAGTGCTGACTGGTGCTAAGCACGCTCTTCCTATCCATCAAGTTCTTTTCTGCATGATGGAGAGACTGACTCTGCAAAAAAAGGAGAGATCAGGCCTTGACAAGAGCCTTATCTGGTGAGACTGCTCTCTGGCAAGCTGCTTTGACATTAATATGCAGTTTGCATCTGAATTCTGCAGGCTCTAGTTTATGCCCTTCTACAGCCTGTTGTTAAAGACCATTTTTTAATGCATTTAAGCAGAAAACACGCTGCCTTAAAATCAGGTTGGATGGAGTCATGGTTACACATGGCAGAAGGAACAATGTCTTCGAGATTTCAAAACCTGGGTTTAAGTCTTGGTTTGCAATGTATTCTAACCCAATGTATGAATGAAGCCAAATGTTACTGCTTTTAGCCTCAGTTTTCTTACATATAAGATGGGTGTAGTTAAATATCTTCCTACTTTACTTAGCTAGTATGAATATCAAGTAAAACGGTGCATGTGGAATTTGCCTAAAGATTTATGGAGTGACACTGCAGTCACATGGGTAGTTAGTATATATTTCTGTGTCTTTTTTGCCAACTTGGCCTCTTTCTTGGAAAAATGAGAGAAATTCACACTCCCCTCCTTAGAGGCTTCGCTGCCCCCAGAGTAGCAATATTGCCTGTGGCTCTAGAGAAACTTCACTGAACTAGGAGGAAACTTCTTTTCTTTTTTTCTTTAAATTTTATTTAAAGAGAAAAAAAAGCAAAACCAAAAAAGGGTGAAAATAATACAGAATTTAAAAAAAAACCAGTAAGAAATCACTAGTTGATAAATTACATATTGTCCTCTTAGAAATAGTTGTTACAATATTAAAGCATACAAAGTAGACATTCAAAGAGTGAAGCTGCAAACAGTTCTGTTCAACTATCCAACAAAAATTTAGTAATACAGTTATCAATGTTACACACTTAAACATACATGCAGTTATACCCTTTAGAGCACTTTCTTTTCCTCCTTTTGCGTTTTAAGTCCATTATCTGTTTAGTTATACCATGTTTCAGCTTGCTCAGTACCTTACTGATCTGTTTTGTTGTTATTTCCTTTTTAATCACCTTATATAAATCTGGTTTTTTTTTGAAGGTAGTAGAAGTACAACAGAACAAGACAGAACAAAGCGAGTTGAGACAGTGCAGTGAATTTGATACAGAACCTCACAGTAAGTTACCTGTATAACATTAATAGATACCTTCGTATATCTCATTATCTTCACAATAGTTGTCTAGTTAATTAAGTATAGCAAAATCAAACCAAAGACAGAACATTATAAAATAAATAGAAAGAGAATATTGAATAGAGCAAAACAAATAATCATAATGAAACAAAACTGAAAACAACACTTGCTTTCAAAGAGAAGATAGAGGAGATCCCCCATATTTGCTGTGTTGCATACAGTCATCCTGCCAAGAGATGCTCAGACCTCTGTTCCCAGTTGCTAATGGGGGTGTGTGTGAGATGTTGCATTCCAAGCCCATGCACCGGTAGGTCCAAGAGACACTATAGTGTCTCCTGGCTCACACCCAGCTAAGTGCTTACCAAGAGGGTGGGCGAATTGCTTCTTTGTGCAGGCTCCTGGGGTCCGCCATGGCCGTGGCTGGGTCTCTCAAAACTTCTTTTCTAATGTGAAAGGGCATCTTGGACAACCATGCTGCCCAACAATTGTATAAGTGAGGAATTCTTTCAAACATCTACAAGATACGCTGAAGGTGTACGAGACAGGGAGGTGACGAAAACTGGAAGCATCCCTTACCTCTGAGTGTTGTAAGCTGAAACTGTCGCTGGGTTAGACTATGTTGAAATCATCTCCTGAACTTCCAGTCAGCACAGTCCATGCCCTGGAGGTGGAGAGTGGCCTCCTCTGGTGTGGCGAGGAAGAAGGCCTGGTTTGTCCCGCGTCAGTCCACCCATTTCTCCCTCCTGGCAGCGCACTCCCTGCAATCTGTAAGATATTGATATCGATTTTCCACTGTCTGCTGATGAGAGCGATGAGCTTTTGCCTGTTTTACTGGATGGCTTGGTGAACGGCTGGAATTTCTGGCACACACTTGACACACACTTTTGCTGAGGAGGTGAATTAGCGTCTTCTTAATAAACTAATCGGAGAGGTGGCTGTGCTGTGCTGCCAGTGCCTCTCAGCCTTGCTGCCGCCGAGCAGAATTGCCCAGGGATTCGGAACCTTCTCCTGGGGGGCAAAGGTGTACCAGGTTTTTTGTTTGGGCTGGAGGGTATGCTGGAGTTGAGTTGCTGGGATAAGAGTGAAAAGAAGGAAACTAATTAGCTGCGTAAAAGTGAGGCACCCAGCGCCAAACCTGAGGAAGGGTTTCAAGGCATCCAGAGAGGGTTATATATGTTGGCAAATGTGCAGAGTGCCTAAACTTTTAAATTCTCCCATCAGAGGCAGAAGTGCTAACTCCTATGTTACGGAGAACTCGTCAAAAAATCACATCGTACTATTGAAGGCAGAATACTGTTATTTTTCAATGAAAAGTAAAAGAACTTCCTCTGTGCTTGTAAAAAGCCCCCTTTCTCTTTCGCTGTGTTCCTCCCGTACTAGGTGCAGGTAAGGCTATGGTTCAGCTTAGCCAGAGAGGCAGCGTTATCCCAGGGACATTCAGAAAGGATTTCCAGAGTGCTGCCTCCCAGAATTTCACTTTTTCACTTCTCCATTCATTCAATAATTTGGTGAGTGACTGGTATGTAATAGGCTTCTGTTTTTTTTTTAAGTAGGTGAAAGACATAGCAGTGAATAGAAACTTTTAAAAACCTCTACTTTCTTAGAGCTTCTCTTCTAGTGCAGAGAGACAGATAGCAAGTGTAAATAGTGCACAAATCAGAGGACACATGGTACCGTTAGAGGAAAACAAATCAAGGAGAGGAAAGGAGGGAGTATGGGTTAGTACTGCAGGGTTTAAGATGGTCAGGGGAACACTAATAAAGTGACATTTGAATGGACACTTGTCCAAAGAAAGTGAGAGAGGGAGCCATACAGATACCCGGTCAGTAGTATGCCCAGCGGGCTGGAAAGTCCGTGAGAGCCCTGCAGGACTGAGTGCCAGCGGGGGCCAGTGGCTGCTGTAAGTGGAGACAGGTGAGGGCAGCAGTCAGGTTAGAGAACTAAGCAACAGGTGGTGAAGGCGGGTAGGTCTTTCTGGCCCAGAGTTAGGAGTCTCGCTGCTTATTCTGAGATGTGAAGCCCCTGGAGAGTTTTTTAGCTGAGCAATGACATGCTATGACTTCCATTTAAAACAATCCCTCTTGGGCTGGGGATTTAGCTCAGTGGCTTAAGCGCCCGCCTTGCAAGTGCAATGTCGTGAGTTCGATCCCCAGTATCCCCCCCTCCACAAAAAATTCCCTCTCAGCACTGTGTTGGTGATAGATGGTGACCCAGAAAAGAACCCTCTATGAAGTCCAGAGGAACTGCCTGGGGCAGAAGCGGAGAGTCAGACACCGGCTACTTGTTGAGGGTAGAACTGGCAGACCCTGCTGATGGACTGGGCTGGGTGTGGCAGGAAGATGAGAGTCAAGGATGACCCAAGAGTTTCAGCTGCAGTGACTGGGATCAGGGAATTGCGGTTTACTGAGGAGAGGACAGAGAGAGGGCAGCTCCTCAGCATTCCTGCTCGGCCTCCTTTCTCCATCCCACGAGGCCCCTGACTACCTCACCAGTGTTCTGCCAGCTGGAGGAAAACTCCCTAAGATGAGTGTCAGCAAGACATTTGGAAAGCCCCTGGTTTTGTATGGATGTTAATTCTTTTCCAAGGTTGCTATGGTTTGTGTCTAGACACTCGCTCCCTGCCCCTCAAAGCTCACATTCTGTGCATGCTCTGTTCATGAGTTGTGGGTGTGTGTGTGGGTGTGAATTTTTGGAGGTGACTGAATCTGGAGTTTGTGATTGACTCATGGTCCAACGCTGGGATTAGGGGTGTGAGAACTGCACCCACTCAGGGGCAGGTGTCCCTGTAAGAGACAGAAGGAGGTGTATCCTTTCTTACTTTCTCTCTCTCATTGCTTTTCTGTTTTCTGCTGCCTTGAACTGTTTCTCCTCTGCCATGCCACCCTGCCTTGGAGCCAGCTGATTACGGCCTGAAACCTCTACAAACTGTGAGCTAAATAAACCTTTCCCCCTTTTTTAACTTTGGGTGTTGAGTATTTTGTCTCAACAATGAGAAAAGTAACCGAGACAGAACAGTTGTTTAATAAATGCAGATTTCTCTTTTGCCAGGTGAGAAGAGTTCTGGGGACAGATGATGCTGATGGTTGCCCAACAATGTGACTGTGCCTAAAAATGGGCAAAATGGTAATTTTAGGTTAAGAATTTAAATTTAAAACATAGGTTTTAAATATATGTTTTGCCACAATTTTAAAATGACAGATTTTCAGATTGAATTTCAAAAGATCGACTGTATGCTCTCTCTGTAAAAGACAAACGTAACTGATGCAGAAGAGATGGAAATAAGAGATGGAAAAAAAATATTCCAGAGAGAGGTAAATGAAATGAAAACCAGGATGGCTTGAACTTTGACATATTAGAATCCATTCCAAAGGTGTCACAAATATGAAAAGAAACATTATTTTACTGTTGACAGGAGAGATAAAATAAGAAGCCAGAGCCAAAGGTGAGAGCACAGTACAGGATGGAACTGGTTTGTGATCCAAGGAACGATTTCTGGGTCCAGGAAGTTGGCCCTAACTTGAAGCTTAGAATGCAGCTGGCTGCTTTAGCCTGAAATTGAAGTTTGAGCCTCAGAATAAAGCCAGAGATGGTCTTATTTGTTTGAGGACCTAGCGGTTGGCAGAGAGGAGCTGTCTGTCAAGGAAGGAAAAACAGAACAGATCCAAGGTGAGCACTCTGCCCAGTGTGGTGGCCGGTCCTAACTGTCCCTGTGAGTGTGCCATGTGCCTGCTATTTGGGAATCTGATTACTGAAGTCAAGTGATCCCAACTGTCAGAATCTGGCAAATTCAGTCCAGAGGAGAACACAGAATTATCATTTATGAAGCAATTACTGCCAGGTATGGAGCAGATGAGAGCTCGGATGATAGCCAGGGTCCTGGGACCAGCAGGACAGAGGAAGACTCCATATGCATGGATGGTCCTGATCTTTTTAACTGAATGATGATGCACTGATTAGGAAAAGATCTCTAAGACGATTACCTTTGTCCCAGTGAAGCAGGTGTCACCCACTGGCCAAGTGGCCATGGTATGCCACTGAAAACCAGTGGACTTTTTTTTCTGGGCAGCATCTGAAACAGCAGGGCATGTGCAAGGGGGCACCCAAGCCCCCTTGGGGGTGAGAGAACCTTCTAGGGGTCAAAGAGTATGTGCCTCCCTTACCAGCTGTTGGGCTTGGGGCTCTGCATGTATAATTAGAATGTAGCTTAGTAGTGGTGGTGAAGGGGCGGACACAGCTCAGGAGAGTCTGTTTTGATATTGTAAGAGATAAATGAAAATTTGGGACTGTATAGCTTTTTGTAGGTCTTCTCGTAGTGCTTGGTCTGGTGGCACAGGAAAGTTAATAACCAGTAGATGCAGTGAGGGTGGAAGTATTTATGTGAAGCAGGGGACCCTGCAGTTAAGCGTACCACCAAACCTAGAGGTCACCTGGCCTCTCATGGCACCCTGCCAAGAAGAATCCCAATGTAAAGACTGGAGGATTTATTCCCTAAACAAACAAAACAAGTCACATACGATGGCTGTTCTGTTTTTTCCATAGTAGGGATTTATTCGCAAGTAAAAATTCCTGGAAAGGAATAAGCATGAATTTGCAATTAACTTAATGAACTATCTTCGTTATAAAATTGCTTTAAATTGGGCTGAACTGAGTAACCCAGAAAGTTAGTTCTCCACCATTCAGTGAGATACCAATGACTCTGATACTGTCAGATGGCAACCATTGCAGAAAAGCCCTCCCTGCACCTCCAGAGGGGTGAACAAGGGCTCACTTTTGATGGGACAGGCAAGGTGACTTCCCTGGCAAGGCTGAGACACAGTTTCAGTTGTGCTGCCTCCCGGGGCTCCCTGCAAGCTCTTACTATTTTCTGTTCCACTACATAACTCATCATTCATCACATCACTGACTGCCTCTACTTCTAGGTAATGCACACAGAGTTTCTTGTTTGCATGGAGAAGGGAGGAAGCCTCTAAGATACAATGTAACTCATCTTGAGGACTGATGTGACAGCGAGCAGGCTGGCCTTGAATGACCCCGCTGTCAAAGGCAAGCCCTGTGTTTAGCCCTGGAGCCCCCAGGTCCTCTCTGACACTTGCTAATTACAATGACTAATTAATATGTCATTGGCCTCTAATCATGAATCCTGACAAGATTAGTAATAAAGAAACCGTGGAAATTACTTTTCCAGGACCGTGCTGGGTTCATTCTTCTCTTTGTGCTAAAGCCCTGGAGATGGCCTTGGAGCTGCTAGGAGGGATCCCCTCATCATGCAAGTGGCCCCATGAAACGTGGTGGCTTTAGGGATTAGAAATGTGAACATGAAGTCATTACGCAGCAGCTCAAGGAACTGTCCCACTTCCAACCTGTCCAACTGGTTTTCAAACAAAATTAAATCTTTCATGAAAGCTACCAGGAGTCAGGCAGCCTGGGCTGGGCGCTTTGGCTGCCTCTGGCTGGCTGTTTGCTGTTGTTCCAGCTTCCTCACACTCTGAGCCTCAGACCTGTCCAAGTCGGGCAAAGGCCGTGGGCTGGACTTTCCTCCTCTCCGCTTCCTCTGCCCCGCGCTGCCGCCCTAATCACGCAGATTTGGTCTCGTCCTCTCGCAGCCCTCCTCTTCTTCTGCCATCAGGCGCTAGAGCTTCTGGTTTGCGTTGTTGTAACCGCTGCTCCGTGAGCTCTACGCCCTCCGTAGCTTCTCTTGAAGTTGACCAGTTTTCCCTGCTGGAATAAAAACCGCAGCACCAACAGCAGCAGTTCAGCACACTGCGCGCTCTATGGTCCAAACTCCCTAGCACGGTTCATGGCGCCTCCCCACTCGGACCTTAAGGCTAAGTTCTACTTCTTTACACGTCTATTCCTCCCACGTCCCCACCAAGCCCGCACTTGCCTCTTGCAGGTCACACGTTTCCCTTGCTTCTGGCCTCTACATGTTTTCTCGTGATAAAACATATAATGTAAGCATCTCCATTTTAATCATTTTTATTTGAATGTATTCATTACAACATGCACGAATGTATTAATTACATTTGCCGTGCTACGCAGCCATCACCAGCATCTATTTATGGTGAAATCTATGAAATATTGGAGTCACCCCAAACGCAGCCCAGGAGGCCACATTGCCCTCCCCCACCCCGTGAGGACCGCCTGCCCTAGAGGTGTTTCACCTAACGGCAATCACTTGGGTCCTTACGCTCCTGGATTATTTCCCTTGGAGTGATGTTTTTGAGATTCATCCGTATTGTAACATTTGCTCATCAGCACTTTACCTGCTCCTATTTTTGAATGATACCGTCCTAGTAGGTGTGAAATGGTATCCAGAGCATTGTGAATTTGGTTTCATTTTCCTGGCCACTGATGATGCTGGGTTATAGGACATTTTTATATCGTCTTTGAAAAATGTCTATTGAAGTTGTTCATCTACTTCTCAACATTGTGTTTGGTTGTTATTGTTATAGAGATATGGAAATTCTTTACATATTTGGAGCACTAAACCTTTATTAGAAACACGATTTGCAAATATTTTCTCCTATTTTGTAGGCTATTTTTTATTTTCTGGATTGTGTCCTTTGATGCATGAAAGTTTTGAATTTTGACAAAATCTATTTTTTGTTGCTTTTGGTATTTTAAATTTTGATAAAATCCTATTTA
>PVJX010040715.1:0-15046 GCA_004027295.1 Dolichotis patagonum | reverse complement strand
CGACGGGAACCCGCTGGGGCCTGGGCTCAGGGATCGCGGGGGCTGGCCCAGGGCGGTTTGGGCTGAGGGATGTAGGGGGTGTGGTTGGCCTTTCGGGTAGGCGGGGAGAGTTTGGTTTTGGCTATTTTTTCGCCCAAGCGCACCTTCTGCGCTGCAGACGTTGGTACCCGGACCTGGTGGGCTCTGGCCCTGCGCGGGGCTTGCGGTGCCGGTCTGATCCTGCCTTGGGGAAACCTGGAATCTCGCGGTTTCCAATAGGCTGGGTTGCCTTTGCTGGAGGTTGACGGGGGGGGGGGTGAAGAGGGTGGGAAACGCCCCAGTATCAGGCCTGGTGCGCCCCTTGCTCCCGGCCCTGACTCCCTCTCTTGCTTGTCTTCCTCCAGCCCGGCCAGCTTTCTGCACCTTGATGCTCAAAAGCCACTTACACCAGCCTCCTCTAAGTCTACAGGGTCCAGGAACTGGAAATGGTGATTCAGTCCTTGATTTACAGAGGAGCAAACATATTCCAAGTAGGCAGGTAGTGTTAGGCTCCATGGGTCCCACTTGTATAGACCTGGTAGTATGGGAACCACCTCGCTGCCCAGGGGAGCTGGCACTTTATTGGATAAAGGACTTGAGATTGCCTTGGCTATTAAACGTTTGGTCTCCCCAGGCAATATTCTTGCTGACAGGCAGCTTCTGTTGTAATATTTTTGGGTGTTTCTAGGCTAGGCATGGGAAGCCTGCACATTGTAATAAATCATAATAAAGTGAGACATTTTTATGTTGAGGTAATAGGGTTTGGCTACACCAGTCAGGCAGTCATAAGATGCTCATGAAGGCAGAGGCACTGGAAGGGGAGGTTTTACCCAGTTAGTTGTTAAGAGGCAAAAGTTAAAATCCTGTTTGTGGACATTTGCTGAAATGGTTTTCCATATCCAAAGTGGTGGTGATCTGATAGTTTCTCAGCTTAAATGTATGTTTTTTTCCCCACAGTGTTCTTGTCTGATCCCTGAACCACTCCTAGTCTAAATTAGTTTCTGTTACCTTTTCTCATACGGTACTTTTTTTTTCTTTTTTTAATAGCAGTATTATATATTAGAGTTTATCATTTATCTTCTCTACTGGAAACTCATTGTGTGGGACTAGTAGGACAGCGCTTTGTTGCATGGTTCTGCTCAGAATTGTTTTCTTTGGTGTCTGGCATAGATCAAGCCTTAAATAAATCTGTATTGAATGAATGAATGAATGAATGGACCATATGAAATCCTCCTACTTCATGCAAGACACAGAACTTACACTGTTGTTTTGCTTTGGGCTCTGATAAGATGATTGAGTTCATTGACAGAAGTGTGTACTTTAAACCTTAGAGATCACTTTAGTATATGCTTTCTCCTGAGATAACCAGAGATGTTCTTTCATTTCAAGTGGATTGCTGAGGGGTTCCACACGGAGATGTGAAATCCAAATGTCTGCCCCCTGTGGCCACCCTGTGAGAAGGGGACTGAATCACCTTTGAGAAGAAACAGACCTGTTTATCATTTAGATCTGAACTGTTTTCATTCTTGAGAATCCCCTAAGAAAATGGGAGAGTGCTTCTACAGTTTGTAGCCCTTTGAAGCATCTTTAGTATGTAACCAGTACCACTGGGAGAGGGTGGCAGTTGAGTATCAGTTATTACAGAACTTAATACTTAGAGGTGCAAAGATTAAAATGATTTGTCTTTTAATTATAATGTTTACAGTAGGATTAAAGATGCTTGTAGTGAGTTGTGCATAAAGATCACCTGCTCTTGTTTTTCACCTGCTCTTTTCTATGGCTCCTCAGTAGTGAATTTATGAAGTGCAGGTATTTAATAGTTGGTTTTGTATATCTTCCTATGGAGGCACACCCCCTTCCACTGAGTCTGTCTCCTTGGCAGATTTATCCATTTTAACAATTTGATACACATGTTCTCTTCCCTGGCCTGATAATGATTTTTCTGTTGATGGATAACACAATAACACTGCATCATATAGTCTTTGATCTGAGAAATACCTGAAAAGCATCAATTCCCTAACCCTGAAATGTAGCTTCTTGTTGCAAAATGGCCTCTTACAAAAACCCATCAGAAGTGCCCTCTGAACTTGCTGGGAGATGCCTACAGTGCCAGACACAGGGAAAGCCTCTTGTAATTACAATTGTACAAATATTATGACCCAAATCTAGGAGTAGTAAAGGATTTGCAAACACAGCAAATGACTTCTGTTGAAAAAATTTCAGAGTAACAGAAAAGTTTGGATTTTATTTTAGCAGTTTATTGTATCAGTAGTAGACTGCCTTATGCTAAGCTAAGGCTAAAATGAATGTAATGGGTTGGCCCCCAGAAACAGGTCTTGAATTAGAAATGTAGGAAAGGCTCCCATCTTTATTGTGCATGACCTTTATCCTCTTTTATCCATCATGGCATAAGCAGAACTTTGCTGTCATCCTGGTTGCACCGACCCTGGTGGTGTTTTCTCTGATCACTTGAGTACTTTTTGCATTACTGACATTCCTTCATCAATGCCTATATGTATAATTGCTTTAAAGTATGTTGCCCACAGTGGCAGTATTTGTGCATTTATCTGGACAGTATTTATTGACCTTCCTCTTTGTGCTAGAAACAGATGCACAGTGCATACAGACCTGCCAGCTTGGGTTTTTCAGTCTAGTGGAAGGCTTGAATGTAATGGTGTACTAGTCACTTTCCCTGTCACTGGGACAAAATGCCAGACACCCACAACTTAAAGAAGTTTATTTTGACTAGTGGTTTCAGTCGGTGGTTGGCTGATCTAAAGCAGAAACAGGATGGCAGAAGGGCATAGCAGATGTAAAGGTGCTCAATGCTTGGCAGCCAGGAAGCAGAGTGACTGGAGGAAGGACAAGAACACGCCCTTCCAGATCTTGCCTGGGTGACCGCCTCCAACTAGGTCCTGTCCTCTAACAGCACATCAGCTAAGTGCTGAACTCATTATTGGATGACTCCCCTGATGAGTATAGCACCCCCATGATCCAGTCATCTTCCAAACACATTAGACATTCAGGGGACATTTCAGCCGTAACAAATGGTCTTGGCAATGTGTACCTAAAAGCTGTGAGGGCGCGTGAAAGAAGAGTGGAGAAGGGGGAATCTTGCATAGGCTGGAGAGCAGTAAGGAGGGTGTGCTTGAGGAGATCATGTTTGAGTGGAAGTTTGAAGGTTGAGTGTGGGTTATCTTTGCAGCCACCCTCCTCTGCCCTGGAGTTCACCAAAGGAACACCTGGGGCTCAGCAAGCTGTTTTCTTTTCCTTGCAGGAAGAATGGGTGCCATGGAGACTGAGGGGTGTGAGTCTCAGCAAGAGGGTGTGAGAAAGGCTGACTCAGAGGGTTTGCACCTGTGTCAGGTGGTGGGGCTGGAGCGTGCTTATGAGAGCCAGGTGTTGCTATGGATCAGCTGTTACCAGGGGTACTTAGTGATTTTCTTTTAAACAGTCTCTGGAAGTGGGGAAAATTGGAGCCAGGCTTAAGCTGGGTTGGTAGCTAAACAGCAGTTACTGTACTTTTTCTTTTAGTTTTTTGAGACAGGGTGTCTATGTAGTTCAGGCTGGCCTTGGATTCACTATGATGCCCAGGCTGGCCTCGAACTCACATTGATCCTGCTGCCTCAGCCTCTTCAGTGCTGGGATTACAGGTGTGCACCACCATGCCCAGCTTTAGGAGCACTTAGTTGTATTAGGTGAGATTGGAGATGACTGGTCACATTCATGGTTTGGACAAGGCTCATGTTTTATCTGTTTTCAGACATGCTTATGGCTTGGCTTTGTTTGTGTTTTGTCCCAACCTAGTTATAGAGTGGTCTTCTTACCTAACACTGGTGTTCTGACGAATTGTTTGTGTTTGGCAGCATATCCAGGATGAGCTATCAGTGCCTGGACGGCAGAACCACTTTCTTTTTTCTCCAAGTTCACTAAGAGATGAGATAGGATGACACATGGCTTTCTAGTTATGTTCTGTGGTTTTTTAACATCAGCCAATGTGGACTTTTATTCCCTGTTAGGCATATGGACCACTGAAAAGATATACCAGGGGAAAAGATACAGAATAATGCAGAGCAAACTGCTTAGAACTAAGAAGTCAGGCTCATCATGGGCAAGATGTGATGGAGGAAAATACTAGACTTCTTTTAGTGTTAGAGAAGGAGAGTCCCTAAGACAGTAGTTTTCAGAGTGTGGTTCCCCTGGTATCCCTTTAAAGATACAAAGTCTTGCAGGGCATGGTGGCACATGTCTGTAATTCCAACACTGAGGCAGGAGGATCCTTGTGAGTTCCAGACCAGTTGGGGCTACAGAGTGAGTTTAAGGCTGAACTGCATAGTGAGACCCTGTCTCAAAAAAAAAAAAAAAGATGCAAAGTCTCTGGCCCCATCCCAGCATTGATCAGGAACTGAGGGAGGGGGCCAGCAATCTGCAGTTTTCATGAGTCTTCTATTAGGTAAATGGTGACAAGCCAGTAAAGAACAGAGCCAGCATGAATTTGGGGTTCAGGGCGGGACCTCCTGGAAGAACCCTGAAGGAGAGTCCGAGTCTATTTTATTGAGCTGGGTCTTTTATGGATAGGGTAGGGGGTTGAGTAGGACAGGCTGAGGTGTGGGGATGGGCATGAGATTGGGGGCATAGGAAAGGCCGAGTATGCAGCTGTAGCTATGGGTGCTGTGACCTAGTAGGGCAGGGATGCCTCATCCTAGCAGTCAGTTTTGTTCCCAGGCTTGGGGGGCGTGGCAGCAGGATGTAGAAAGGGGCTGTGGTTGTTCTCAGAGCCCAGGAACTCAGCCGCAGAGGGTGCACACAGAGGTCAGGTCCATTGTCCTCAGGTGGTTCTGATGCAAAGTCTAGTGTAGAACCTCCTTGCCTTGAAGATGAGCTCTTGTGACTCACTGGAGTATACAGGGCACTCTGTCTGTAAGCAAGATGCTGTTGTAAGTGACTATAACCTTAGAGAAGGAGAACAATGTGGTCTTAGTTTTAAAAAAAGAAACTTATGCAAGTATTAAGACAGTACAGTGTTGATTCTGTCATGAACAAAGTCCAAACTAGGCCTCCAGCACCTGGGTATATTAGTCAGCTCCTGTCAGTCTTAGTCACTTGGATTTTTATCAGAGTATCCCACAGGTCCTTTTATCGTCTTTTCTCTTCATCCTGTTTAGAAGAAACTTTAAAGTATATCATTAGCATTATCAGGATATAAACATGTATGTATATATATACATACATATACACGTATATATGTATATATACACATGTATATATACACATACATATATATATATGTACATATATGTATATATGTATACATATATATGTATATATTGGTATATGTATATACCAAAAACTGTATATGTACATATATATGTATGTGTATATATATACAAATACATACATATATATGTACGTATATATGTATGTATGTATATATATATACACACACATATATATATACATATATATACACATATATATACACACATATATACACACATATATACACATATATACGTACATATATGTATGTATGTGTATCTATATATATATATATATATATAGATACACATACATACAGTTTTTGGTACTGGGGATCAAACTCATGACCTTGACCTTGCACTTGTCAGGCAGGTACTTGTGCCACTGAGCTAAATCTCTGACCCCAGGATATTTGATATTTACTGTTTCCTGTACCTGAAACCTGTATTCCTTCCTTCCTTCCTTTCCTTTCTTTTCTCCTTTTCTCTCTCTTTCCATCACTATTGATTCTTTTCCTTTACTTAGCAATTTTCAGAAAAATGAATTGGTGCCCTAGGGGTTAGTTTCTGATTGCTGCTTTAACACACTACTCCAAACTTAGTTGCTTGAGACATCACAAGTTTATAATCTGTCACCAGGCTAAAATAAAAATGTCAACAGGGCTGTATTCCTCCAGGAGACTCAGGATTCCTTCCCTTGCTTTTTCCAGCTTTCAGAGTTGGATTGCACTCCTTGGCTCCTGGCTTCTTCCTACTTTTTTTTTCTTCCTCCTTTTTTAAAGTAAGCAATGGATAGTCAGATCTCTCTCACATCATGTCACTCTGACACTCTTCTGCCCTTCTTTGTGTATAAAATTCTTATGCTGACATTGGGCCCATGTGGACCATCCTGGATAATCAGTCCTTCAAATGATTAGGAGCCTTATAAACCTTCATGTCCCTTTGCCATGTAACAACAAATTCACAAGTTCTGGGCATTAGGGTATGGGCCTTTGGGATGTAAGGAGGTAACATTATCCTGCATGTCACTCTGCCCTTTAGGAAACTTGGCTTTTCCTATTTTTTTTCTTGAGTAATTGAGCATTCATAGTCAACTGCCTTCTTTCTTGAGGAGATTCCACCTTTGGTTTTAAATTTAGATTTTTAAAGCTTATTAATAAAGCCGCCAGCTGGATGTGGTGGTAATTGGCAAAATAATTCTAGTACTCTGGGAGGCTAAGGCAGGAAAGACTGCAAGTTCAAGCCAAGCCTGAGCAATTTAGTGAGTCTCAAAAAACAAAAGCAAAAACAAAAACAACAAAAAACTAAAATGGATTGGGGATGTAGCTCAGTGTGAAGGCTCTGGATTCAATCTCCAGTACTAGAAAAAAAGCCACCTACTATAATTTGAATGTGTCCCCTAAAAGTTCCTGTGTAGGAAACTTAACCCCCAGATTCATATGTTAATGGCATTCAGAGATGGGGCTTTGGGCCCTAAGTAGAATTAGGTGACACCATGAGGGTGGTGCTTCCACGATGGCGATGGCTGTAGTGGCTTTATAAGAGACCTGAGTATAAATATACTTTCTCTGTCACAAGACGTGGTGCCCTCTGCCATGCTGGAACCCATGCTCTTGGACTTTTTACCCTCCAGAAGTGTGAGCCAAATAAGCTCCTATTCTTTATAAATTACGCAGTCTTCAGTATTGCTGTTTAGTATTGCTGTTGTAATAGCAACAGCAAACAGACTAAGGTAACACCTTAAAGCTAAATCTTCCATTTATTTTCTTTTTCCTCTCTTTTATCTTCAATGCTGTGTTTCTTGAGACAGTCCCTCTTCCCTCCTCCACTTTCCCTATGGCGTCTGCGCTGCACTTACCAGGACCACTGTCCTCTGGCACTGGCCCAATTGTGTTGTAGAAACTTTATGCTGAGAGAACTAATGAATAACTGATCTCCTAATCACAGAGCACACGGTCTCAGATAGCATCTTTGACTCAACTGGATTTTGACACTGTGAAGACTGGAACTCTTTTCTTGGCTTCTGAGATACCCTATTTACTCCCTCTTTCCCCTGCTGCACTCTCTCTATCACTGGTTCTTCTTCCTTGTCCACCTCTGGGGCATTGTTAGTCCTGGTCCTCTTTATGTGTAAAGTGTGCCCTTCAGGGAGCACAAGCACATTGTTCATTCGAGGTTTCTCTGTTGATGATGGCTGAATCCCTCTCCCCAGTGTTGATCTCTGTCTCTGGCCTAGGATCTACTCAGCAGTAATCACCATGAAGGTAGCAACTTTGTTTGTTTGGTTATTGTGTTCCTTGCCTGACACATGGCATGCCTCAAATTAATATTGGTTGAGCTGGTTATTATTTATAACCTCCTGGCTTACTTCACCCATGTGTGTCTTAAGCATCTCAAATGGAGCACTTAGCAAACTGAGCCCAGAATTTCTCCTCCATAATTTCTTCCCTATGTTTTTTACCTTCCATCTCCTTGTGGGTATTACTGTCTTTCTTGTCACATTGATAGCAGCTCCAATGTTTGTCTTACCCCTTGTTCCTTTTCCGCTGCCTTCTCTCAGCCCCTTCTAATCTACAGTCAAGTCCCTAGTGTTTCTGGAATGGACCCCATGTGCCTACCCTTCTGCAAGTGCATTAGAGCTTGAATACCTTAGCAAAGCCTTCGTGAAGCTTGGTGGCCACTCTATGGATTCTCCCATTCCATGCTTGTTGGGGCCCCTGAGCCTTTGGTCATGTAGTAATTCCCTCCACGAGGACTGGTTATCAAGTTTCTCTGCATTGCAGTTTTTCTGTATTTGTTTCTATTGCTTCTATAACAAATTAGAACAAAACTATTGATTGGGAACCGTGCAAATGTGTAATCTTACAGTTCTGAAAGTCAGATGTTCAAAATGGGCTTCAGTGACTCAATATCAGTGTGGGCAGGGCTGCATTCTTCTGAAGGATTCCATTTCCTTGCTTTGTCCAGTTTCTAAAGGTGGCCTATGTTTCCTTGGCTTGTGATGGCATCACTCAGCTTTTGCTTATGTCCTTGTCTCCATCTAACTCTGACCCTCCTGCTTTCCTTTTGTATGGATTGTTGTGTTATACTGAGCCCACATGGATAAACCAGCATAGTATCCTCTTCTCAAGGGCCTTAACTTAGTCACATCCTGAGTGTCTTTTGTCAGGTATGAGAACACACAGGTTCTGGGAATTAGGATATTGTCATTTTGAGGGATCTTTATGTAGCCTACCGTACCCCTTGTTCATTTGGTGAAGCCTGCCGCAAAGGTTGCGGCACCACACGTCATTGTGCATGAAGTCAATCTGTCTCTACTATTTGCAATCCCTGAGACTGTGGGCAGTCAGCAGTGTGTGTGAAACTGTAAAATCTCTTGGGCAGAGCGAGTTGACAAAGTCTGTTGGCTGACAGCTCATGATGATCTGTACTGCAGTGGATGGGAAGGATGAGGCCTTGAATGTCATGTGGCTTCAACTAAGAACTGCGAATTTCAAGATGGGAACTTCTCTCTGGCTGTGGTTTTCAACTGAGGATGATTCTCACCCCTAGGAAAATACTTGCGAATGTCTGAGGACACTTTTGGTTGTTACAGCTGAGGTGGGTGTTGGTCTACTGGCATCTGTTGGACTGAGGCCAAGGATACTGCTAAACATCCTGCAAGGCACAGGATCATTCCCTAACAAAGAATTGTCTGGCCTCAAATGTCAGCCATGCTGAGATCCAGGAAGCCTGCTCTGAGGCACCTCGGAGGCTCATTAACACAGACGGTTGGAGCTCAGTTACCTTTATTATTAGACTTCATTCTGGAACATAGTGTTTTTCTGTGGCCACGGTCTACATTTTGTGAATGACCCTAGAGGTCACTGGAGAGCAGGACTCTTTGGACACACTTTCACCATTTTGTTCTTTCATTCTCAACTGTTGCCTCCTCTTCTGTCACTAATACCTGTGTCATTAGCCAGTAGGGAGGTGAAGGCTTTGGGCACATACTGTCGCTAAACTTGTTATAAAGTCGCTTCTCACAGTGTTTGGCTTCCAGAATGTTTTACTCTCCTGGAGGGATGTGTGTCTGTCAGGTGACAAGTGGTGGGTCCTTCTGTCACTCACCAATCCCTCTAAATGAAGTCCTGGAAGGGGCCTTCGCAGTCATGGCCCGAGCCATCACATCAGGAGTCGGAGGCTCAGAGAGGCATAGCAACAGGGTTCCCTACTAGCGGAACCTTATTGCCTTCCTCTATGGAGGGACCAGCCCTGCCTAGCTGCTGTACGTGTTCAGTTAATGCCAGGGCCCTGCTTCCCCAGGGATCCTCATGTTCCAGCCTCTTACTTTAGTACATTAAAAAAAACCACTTTATTGATATAGAATTTACATGTCATGCAATTACTCATTTAAAGTGTGAATACTTCAGTGGTGTTTGATGTATTACATTATTAATTTTTTAAAATCATGCTAACCTGTATGCAACAAAGTTTGCCACTTAGCCATTTGAAGTGTACAATTCAGTGATGTTAAGTATATCCATAACGTTCTGTAACTATCACCACTATTTAGTTCAAAAACTTTTTTTTGTTATCATCCCTCCGTCATAAGTTTCTAAGGTGAAGATCAGAGTCTTGTCCCCTGAGGCTCCTGGACCTGCCAGCTGAATTGGAGAAAACTGATCCTAGTTGTGATTCTAAAGGAACACAGGAAAAGAGAAAGCCTGGTTTTGTTTCTGAAATGTTTTTGGCCCATGTTTCCTCAGGGAAATGCTTCATTTTTGGTTGTTCTCTAGGTACCTTCCCTTGTTGTCTACCATTCATCCTGTGGCGGGTATTTTGGATTTACTTTTACATCCTGAAGCATTTGTACATTCGTTGCTTGGGTAATTTCCTTGGCAATAGCTGGGATTCACTACAAATGTTTGAGTCATGGAAGAAAACACTGCAGTGTCACACTGTTCCCTCAGATTCATGCACATAGGGTTTGTTCCCTTAAATTTCTCCAGCTGGCGAAGGCTCACTGGTTGATTATGAGCACTTAGTTTTCGTTTCTTTTTTTTTTCAATTTTTAATTGGTAGTACATGTTGCATTACATGATTACATTCCAAGTGGGGATTTGGTACATGTACATGACACATGTTAATTCTTTTTTCATTCCCTTCCCTTATCTCTCTGTCCCCTTCCATTTTCCAAAAGATCCATCTCCCTATTTCCTATTATTTGTCTTTTATTTATATTTTGGATTTTCAACTTGATCAGAGGAAGTTCTGCAGCTTTCATTAGGGGTCACTCAAAGCAAGTGGTGGCTGGTAGATCTTAGCTTGGGGATAAACTGTGTTTGTATTTATCCTTAGAAGAAAACACAAATAATAAAAGTCCTATGATCGTGTTCTAACTGAACGTATTCAGTTGGCAAGAAAATCACAGGAAAGTCCTTTGCTTATTTACTTCTGGTGTCCAGATAAGTGATAGGATCACTGTGAGAGGCTGGTTTGTCCCTAGGTATGGGGGACAGAGTGGCAAGATAAAGTGCGATCCAATTCCTACTGCTGTTTCTTCCTATCTTGGATTAAGTGGTATAAATATTTCAGTGAGAATTAATTACTCATTTTACATAACAAATTTAGGTCCTTAAGCACGATAGTACAGTAAATTACTATCTCTTTTAAACATCAACTTCTTACCAATCTCTGTGCAAGCACCAACCTTTGGCTGTGTTTTTCTTGTCTGTTCTAGACTTTGGAAGACCTGGGACCATGTTCTAGGTCTGATCCTCTGGGGCTGTACCAGTTTTATCTATCATCTGCCACCTCCCTATGTGAAATTAAAACACAATTAATAATTAGACAGAACACTAATTAGCTTAGTGTTCTGTCTAATTATTCCAACTAGTTTTTATTTTCATGTCTGGAGCTAGGTGGAGGTGTTTGAACCTTGTTTTGGACGAGGACTAGAAAGGTCTTTCTTGCTTTGCTCTCCCCTCTCCTTGGCCAGCTTCTTCATGGATCTCCATTTCTTCCCCAGACTGTTCTGGAAGCTGCCCCCTGCTTGAGCATTTTGTGAGTTGGATTCTGTATCAGTGATGGCAAAACTTTTAGAGCTTTCCATGATAATGAACAGCCAGCTGCAGCACACATGCCATAGGTATGCTACCACTATTCTAGGTGCAATTCATTTGACTGGAAAGGATTCATAAATGGGCTTTGCTCTTCTATTTTGATCATCAAAACAAACCAAATGACAACAAAGAACCTCCTTAAACTTGAACAAAAGGAGGTCATTTTAAACTGCTTAACTAGCCCTCTTTGTGCTCAGAAAATTTTTTCAAGGTAGATTCACTATTTTTCCAAAGCTGGTCTTGAACCCTTGGGCTCAACTCAAGTGATCCTCCCATCTCAGACTAGCTGGGACTATAGGTGCCCAGCTTTAGTAAATTATTAGGTGGAGCTCAGAGGTGTTAATCCAAATGCTCCCAGTGAGCCCATTTGGGATACCTAAGGCATGTTGGGCAGAGTGTTTGTTAGTTGATGGTAATTTTGAGCTTAACTGCTCCCTTTGACTATCAGAAAACAAATGAAAGTACTTGTAATTGGTTTTTGGAGGGTTGTTCTTGGTGGGAGTGGGGGGGTGGGTAGAATTGTTAACAATTGAAAGAATTTGGAAGGGGGAAACAAAACAGTTCACACTATGCTCATTTGTTTGTTGGGCATAATAACTGCACACTGATTGCTTGAGAAATTTTAAAATTATGTGCTAAAGCTAGTTTTTGAAAGAGATTGTATATCCATATAATTCAAAATTCAAAAGACAAACAGCTGTTTACATTAAAAACTCCTTCCTATCCTTGTCCTCCATCTATGCAGTGACCCTCCCCATAGGCTGTGGATATTTTCTCACATTTTGTTCAGATTTCATACATGTCTTAGTCACTTTCCTTGTTGCTGGAACACAATACCTGATGTCTGATTTAAAGGAGGAGAGATTTACATTGGCACTTATTTTCAGTCCATAGTCGGCTGGTTCCAAGGCAGGAGGGGCGTGGTGGCAGGGGCTGGTGGAGGAAAGTTGCTCACATTATGGTGGGCAAGAAGCAGAGAGAGAATGGAGGAGCTGAGAATGGAGATGAACTGTCTGGTCCCCCCCCCACTGGTCTCTTCTTCCCAGGTCCCCACATCCCAACAGCACACTCAGCCGCTGAACTCACTAGTGGATGAAACCACCAATGAGATTAGCACCCCATAATCCATCCTCCTCTAAAAGCCGCATCTTTGAGCATATGAAAATTTTGGGAGGGCATTTTTGATGTAAAACATACTACATATCCAAGCAGATAGGTATTTCGGTTATTTTTCCTTTTTTTTTACCTCATGATTAGTTGATGATGAATGAACTTCTGTATCACTGGTGATTTTCTTCCTAATTTTGGAACTGTATGCCTGGTCTCAGCCTTTTGATATTATGTGTGTGGTACTGTAATTGGTATTGAGCCCAGGACCTCACATATGCTAGCCAAGTATGTGCTATACCACCAAATGACACTCCCAACCTCCCTATTCAGTTCTGATTGAAAAGTTCTCTAGCATACTGCTGTGTACTCCAAAGTTTCTTTTTTAAAATTTGAGTCAGGGTCTCACTAATTTGCTAAGTTGCCCAGGCTGAGTTTGAATTTGCTATGTTCCTGCCTCAGTCTTTTGAGTCCCTGGGATTACAGGGATGTGCTTCAAACCTGGCTCTGATCTGGGCTTTTAACTGAAAAAGACTTTGTCTGGATCTTAGGTGATCTAGGCCTCTTGGGTTTTTGTTTTTTCCTTTTTTAAATTTTTGAGACAGTGTCTTAGTTACTTTTCTTATTGCTGAGACAAAATACCTAATATCCAAAGTTAAAAGAGCTTACAGTTATTTAGCTTACAGTTTGTAGAGATTTCAGTCCATAGTCAGCTGTCTCCAAGGCCTGGGAGCATGGCACAAGGACATCGCAGAGGACAAATAGTCCATGTTGAGCAGGTTGTAAATAGCAAAGTAACAAACAGCAGCAGCCTGCCTCTTCCTTTTATTCCTTTCAGGCTACCTGTACCTGCCTTTTGGGTAGAGTCACCCACCAGGGTGGGCCTTCTCATTATCCATCCCTAGAGAGCTCCGAATCTTAACCTCTAGACCACCAGGGCACATCTATCCATCCCTAGAACCATGTTAAACCAATCAGTGGATTAATTTAGTAATCAAACACCCCTAATCCCAGCATGACACACCCTAGATCAATAGTGGCAAATCCATGGCATGCATGCTGCAGCTGGCTGTTCATTATCATTGAAAGCTCTAAAAGGCTTGACATCACTGTCCTAGATCTAGCCACCTCTGAGAAGCCCCACCTATGACTGCAGGAGGATTTGGCAGGTCATCAAGATACAAGCCCTAACAGACAATGTCTCTATGTAGTCCAGGGTGGCTTCAAACTTGCTACTTAACCCAGATTGGTGTTAAACTGCGATCCTCCTGCTTTAGCCTCCTGAATGTTAGAATTACAAGTTTGTGCCACCATGCCTGTCTTGGCCTAGGTTGTTAACTAAGTTAGGAACTGTCTTCGTACTTTCATGTCGTATATGTAGAAAGGACTTCCTTCAAGTTATGGAAGTTAAGCAGCCTACTAACCTGAAAAAGTCAAGGTGGCAGAGATCTCTCATGTAACCCAGCATGCCCACTGAAGGAGCTGGCTCTCAAGGAGAGCCTGGAATCAGGAAAAGGCAGTAGCCTTGCATGCCCTCTGGCCATGTGTCCTCCCAATTTGGCTTTTGTCTCCATTTTGTCATACCACAATTTCAGCCACTTGAGTCAGTCCTGGTTTCAAATCCCTGTTAGTGAACTCTGAGCCCATACGAGTCAGTATGTGCTGCTGCCATATGCAGGTGGCTGCCCTGCGTCCACACAGGGATGGTGATGGAAGTGCCCTGTTCCAGTCCTCATGTCAGTGTTAAGGTCTTTCCAGTGGCATGCAATGCATGTGTTCACACCCGGGTATATTATGACCCCAAAGAGGTGCTGACCTGGGGAGCAGTGCCTGGTGAGATGGCCATGATTGTGGGGCCGCTCCTGGGACAGGCACTGCTGTTGAGGATGCTTATGAGCCATAGCTAGAATGTGTGGTGAACCTGTGCCCATTGTCCTGACAAAGGGGTGATTGATGTGAGGCAGTGTGGCCTTTCCTGTGCTGGAACTGTTGAGATGTTCACTTCACCTTCAGCATCCCTTTCCACGGGGCTCCTGAGAGGAGCATCTATACTTCTGAGTAGTGGGGTCATTTTTTTTTTATCCTGGAGGCCCCCCTTTTGAGTCAGTGGCGCTTAAAAATGTGGATGTGCCTTTGGGGGCACTTGCGTAGGTTAGTGATAGCACTGTGTGGGGGGAGGGTAAGTTGTGACATTGTCTGGCTCTTTTAGGGAACCTGTGGGTTGTTAAATGGAGGAAGAGATGAAGACATTGTGAAACACAGCCACTGCCAGGCAGGTTAACCCCTGAGGCCCAGATGTGCTCAGGGAAATGGGCCAGGGGCTCTCCTTCTCCTGTCTCCCTCCTCTCTCACCCCCCTCCTACCTTCTTACCTCTTTCTTCTCTCTCCCTACTGCCTTCTAACACCTCCACTGTCTCTTTGACCTCATGCTCTCTGTACCCTCTTCTTTTTTCTCCCTCCTGCAAGCACCCACGCTGGCTGTGCCCTATCTCCCTCCACCTCCTCTCCCTCAGACCCTGTCTCTAGCTGGTCTCCCCCACTCTCTCTGTCTCCTCCCAC